>VZTO01003165.1:43692-59163 GCA_013400615.1 Syrrhaptes paradoxus | reverse complement strand
GAGACTGAGGGGTGACCTAATTAATGTTTATAAATATGTGAAGGGTGAGTGTCAGGAGGATGGAGCCAGGCTCTTCTCTGTGACATCCAGTGATAGGACAAGGGGCAATGGGTTCAAGCTGGAACATAGGAGGTTCCACTTGAATATGAGAAAAAACTTCTTTACAGTGAGGGTGACAGAGCACTGGAACAGGCTGCCCAGAGAGGTGGTGGAGTCTCCTCTGGAGACATTCAAAGCCCACCTGGATGCGTTCCTGTGTGATCTGATCTAGGTGTTTCTGCTCCAGCAGGGGGATTGGACTAGATGATCTTTCGAGGTCCCTTCCAATCCCTAACATTCTGTGATTCTGTGATTTTGTGATTCTGTGAGCAGCCTTCCAGTACCTCAAGTGGGCCTACAGGAGAGATGGGGAGGCACTCTTGATCAGGGAGTGTAGTGATATGATGAGGGGTAACACCTTTAAGCCGAAAGAGGGTAGATTTAGATTAGATATTAGGAAGAAATTTTTTACTATGAGGGTGGTGAGGCACCAGAACAGGTTGCCCACTGACATTGTGGATGCCCCACCCCTGGAGGTGTTCAAGGGCAGGTTGGATGAGGCTTTGATCAACACGGTCTAGAGGAAGGTGTCCCTGCCCATGGCAG
This sequence comes from Syrrhaptes paradoxus, assembly GCA_013400615.1. Taxonomy (NCBI): domain Eukaryota; kingdom Metazoa; phylum Chordata; class Aves; order Pterocliformes; family Pteroclidae; genus Syrrhaptes; species Syrrhaptes paradoxus. The sequence continues at coordinate 58,518 of VZTO01003165.1, read as the reverse complement.
GGGGATTGGAACTCAATGATTTTTTAGGTCCCTTCCAACCCAAACCATTCTATGTTTCTATGATTCTATGATTAGCTCACATTTTTATAACCCTTTGTAGGTGTAAAGTACTCTGTGGGGGCTGAAAATTAGCATTATGATTCCTGTGAAACTTATCATAACTTTACTCTCTGGGAAAGACAACTGAGGATTGAGAACCTCTACTTCAATAGAGCTTGTATCTGTCTTGGCCATATGCTCCCTGCTCTGCACGCACTGACTGCGAGCCTTCATCACTTTCTGGCAGTTCTGTACAACAACCGTAGCAAGCGCACGACAAGTAAGAATTTGCTTTAGGCTTATTGAAGACTAGTATTAATGAAAACTCGTGACATTACATTACTTTTTTTTTTTAATAAGTGGGCTTATGAAAAAGGATTTGCTTTGGGTGTGATGCCTTTTTTCAATATCGATGTGTATGCATTGCTTTTCAGATTAAGCTTTGAAACTCAGAGTCTCTCATTTATTCCACAGGATGCAGTGGTGGCTGTATTAAATATTCATGGTTAGTGAATGCCGGGAGATAGTCAGAGGTGGAAGGGCAACGTACAATTCAAATAAGTCCTTAGGCTATGCTATTTTGCTTGATCTCATTTTTAAAAGTCAGACTTCTGACAGTCACAGGGGTCCATCCTGTGCAGCACGCCCCTGCTTTGGGTGGATGTCCATTGTTACTGTTGGCTGCTAAAGGGGCCCGTGGAGCTCAGTATCATGCAAAGCAGAGCACCACAACAGCACTCAACGCACTGTATCATACCGGTCCTCTCCTAAGATCAGGGAAAACTGGCACTGGAAAGATGCCGAGAGAGGCATCTTGTCCAGCCCTCTGGGCAAATGTAGGATCAGCTACAGTCCTAGACAGATACGAAATTTCATATTAAATCCAATATCCATAGTAGACCCACAGCATTCTGAGGCAAGGATGGAGCAGCTGGAAATGTACTAGATGATGTTCTCCTTGTCCTGTATGCCTCTTTCAGGCCCCATGTGACAGTCAAGGAAAAACACTGTCATCTGGCAACTGCCACCACAAATTGTGTTTAACCATGGCTGTTCTCTCTTTAAGATAACTACTAGATACATTTCAGCTTCTCTACAGGAGTAGTGAACTGAAACAACAGCAAACTCTGCCCAAACCACAGAGACATGCTCTCACCCAATAAAAGATGGCAGGTTTCAGTAAGGTGCAGTTTTCTGAATACTCCTTTGGCAGAGATGCAGATACAGAGAAAAACAAATCTAAGAGAGACAGCAACAAGGAAACTCATGTCCACAAGGACGATGAACATGGCCTTAAAAGGGAGCTGGGAGGGAGAGCTTTTAGGTAGCATGCCAATCAAAGCAAGTTTGTGGGAGTGGAAGAAAGTGGAAGAAAATTATCTGTCATTAATTCCTGCTGCATCCAAGGAAATGTGACTTTCTAAGTAACTTTGCCTGTGTTAAATAAGTACATGGCTTTGTCATCAGTTTCTTTTACAACTGGAATCAATCTACAAGAGCACAAACAGAGTGCTGTTGGGGGAGGGGGGGAAAACACTCGGGAAACATCCTTCTAGGTTTGCTGGGACTCCGTGCCTCCAGAAGGTGACTGTGCTGAGGTATACTGAAGAGGACTCAGTCAATAATTCTTGAAATCTAATTCCATATTGTGCGGGCACTAATCCAAACCCTGCTAAAGTCAATAGTGAAACTATTGAAGACATGAACAGCTTTTACCAGGATCAAGTTTACTTTCTCTGTCCTCTTGAATAAGTTGCTTCAGTTTCCTGATGTGCTAAATTAAGAATGAAATGCTTTCATAGATCACATGAGCACTGAGAGGATACACAGGTACCATTTGTAGAGCATCCTGGAAATGAAAGTCATTCTCTGAACACTAAAAACTATTACTATGTATTGCAGTGATGGAAAATTCAGCTGGATTTCTGAACAGTGAAGACCTTGTTCAGACCCCCGAAGAGATTGGTGGTGCTTGCATCTACAGAGAAGCTGATGCACGCCACCTGCATATTGCTGACGAACCATGAGGAGAAACTGCAGATGGGATGTCCAAAGGAAATACTGGTCTGGACTCTGAGGTGCAGAGAAAAAACAACTGTTAAACTCATGAAAGGAAAGTCAATAAATTTTCCACAACTGTGATAGGATCCAGAAAAATCCCAAGTTTAACTATATTAATGCTACTGAGTGGTGTAATAATAGAAGTAGGATATATAGCTCTTGTCTAGGGACAGGGAACTATCATCCATCAGCACCTGCAGTCTGCTCCACGTCCTGGCATAATGCCTATTTGGAGCAGGACCAGGACACCAGAGTTAGAGCTGGAGGCAACTCCTGTTGAACTAACTGGTAAGTTTGTTGGTCTTCAGAATCAAAGATACTGATAGAGCCATGCAGGATTACAAAACATGGGAATCAGCCCTGTCCATGTATGTTTTTTAACAGATCCACAGGGATATATGATTATTAAGATATTGTAGACATGAATATGCTACATGATACATGAAATTTATATACTACAAATCTGAAGAGCTAAACAAGTAATATTTTATGCTTTCAATGGCCACAGCATTACTTTTAAAGGGATCTATACATATATTTATGCAGCTAGGTAAGGGTTTATGATCTCTTGGAATTATAAACACCAACTTGGCAGAGGAGAGAAAGTTTACTTATTAGAAACAATTACTAAATTAAATCATTGAAATGGAAAGTAATCAGGTATGAAGAAAAACTTTAAGAATAGAAAAGCACACATTGTTCAAATTAGAGTCCCTGTGGATACTGTACATAAGACTTGAATTTTCACACATTTGTACAGGAAAAACCATTCTCTGAAAAACAATATTTTCAAGTCCATGTTCTGCCTAAATTTGGGAAAATGAGTTAATTCCTGTTTCGTCTAATAAGAAATTGGCATGGTGAAGAACAATGAAAACCTCTGAAGAACAAATATCGGGAATTGGCAGTCAGAGAGGCAAGAAGAAAAATCTTCTTGAACACTTGGAGTAGTTTTTAAAGCTTCTTTTTCTTTCAAGTAGAATATATGAAAAACAAAATGTTTCACATGGAATTTTTGGGTCTGGAAAAAACAGAAGAACAATAAAATCCCTTTAAGTATAACTATATCCTAACACAGTATGTGGTGTAAAACAATTGCTTTTATTAGTCTCCATTTAGGGAATGCAGGAGTAGCTTTACCATCCATAAAAATAGCCACGCAATCTTGGAGAAGCATGCTTCTTTCCTTCTTTGGCAACGGTTGCTGTCTGAATCACCTTCTGTTTTTGCTGCATTATTGCTCTGCCCAAATAACATGGTTGCATACTCCTGACAACTGTGCTTTTGGGGATTGCACTCCATCACCAATGCTAAGTTACCACCACATTTCCACCAGCCCTTACCACAAGTTATATAGAACCATACATCTGCTCATTATTTTTAAGGATATAATCCCCTGTGTGATTCTCAGTATTAGCCCTTGGATGTGTCATTTGTTTTGCCTGCAACTGCCAATTGTTTCTGTGGTGTTTTATGACAGCTGCCAAGCTGTACTTCTATTGGATGCAGAAGAACACCCATGTGTGCAAACAAGGATTTGTTTGTGTGCCCCTGCTCGCACGCATGGAAGGTTTCCACCACAGACACTGTCAGCCATGTGGCTCAGACCCGCTGGTTGAACACACAGAGAGATGATGAATGGTGAAAAAAATGATCTGAGTGCAAAAGAGCTAACTAAAATAAAAAAGCACTGAAAAGGTCCTCATGGCCTGGGAGTAATAATTTTACACCTAAGAAAAAAAGTCTATTTTTTGCTATGGTTGAAAGATAAAGAAAGATCTGTAATGGAGTTGCCTGCCAACATGCACTGCAAAGATTAGGACAGTTCAGGCAGCAGCTGGTAATAAATGTAAGATGCTCGTTAAACTTTGGTTTCTGTGGACAAAAAAAAAAGGAAAAGCTTCTGGAGACCAGAGATTTGATCGTGTACTTCAGAAAAACCATGCTGAGTATTCTGAGACTGAACGCAGAGTTGATTTCTAAAAGTTGAGATTTAAGTTCTCCTGAAAAAGGGCAAATCTAATACAGTATCTACCTTCCTTAAAACATATATATATACACACACACACATAAATATATGTGTATATACATTATTGGCAGTAGCAAAGAAAGAGTAGCTTTTTTTCCTGACATGAAGAAAGAACCTTACTAGAATGAGAAAAAGGCTGTTACTCTGAAAACTTATTGTATTTTTATCTAAAATTCTCCCTCAAAACTCTGCAGCCTGCCAGTGTCACTATCTTCATGTCAGTCTCCTTTTCTCTGTATCAGCAATTAAGAATGAATATTTAGCTGCAAGCTGGAGATCAAAACTGGATCACTGTTTTCCCTGGTCATTCAAATCTTACCATCTTCTGGGCTTCAAGAAGCTTTTGGTGGAAGTGACTCATTTGGTCAGTATTACAGGGCTTCTCTCAATATAACAAGCCTCCCTCACTGGAAAAAAAGAAAACAAAAGTGGAGTGGCAGTAGGGCACGAGATTGCTGACTTCCCAAGGAGATGTGCCAACTTAAATTTGTGTTGATCCAGCTGGAGGAGCCCATTTGTGGAGCACTCCTATCAGCCCCAAAGAGCCAGACATTGGAACAGAGTAGTGTGGCAGCCGCTGGCATCGTCCAGTACATTTCCTTGTCTGGTTTAGATGTTGTTAAACTTCTGGAATTCTCTCTTTCTAAAAGAGATTATGGCTTGTCTGGTAAACTTCCACACACATTCCAATAAACAAAGGTAGGAGGAAAAAAGTCTGACAGCTCTTCAATTTTGACCAGCAGAACCACTATCCTCCCTCAAAGCAAGGACCATCTGACTGTTGCCAGTAGCAGATGCCCAGAGAATCAGAACAATAAATAGGCAGATGAAGAGCAAACTATTTTTAGCTTGCATACATTGAGTGCTTCCGTATTGCCAGTGGTAGAGACCACAACCGAAAACCCCTTTCTAGCAGGCACCTATTCCACATGACTTGATTTATGCCTTTTTACTAAAACAAGTCTCTAAGGGAATTTTGGCAAAAATGGAGTGTGGGGGGGAATCTAGATGAATGTTTCTCATTAATAATCAACCAAGTAATAATTTATATGAACTCAGGAGTGTCTGCCAGAGCGTCTGCCAGAGCCACTCTATAAACAAAGCCCTTGTAACATCATCAAAACACTTGCCACTTGAAAATTACTTCTATGAGACATATATCACTGACAAAGCTTTAGGACTATATTATTGTACTTTGACTATTTTGAAGAAAGTGCTCTGTCTACACAGAGGAATAGTTTACAGCAGACAATCCCAAAACTTCAGATACTGCTCCTCAGAGCTGGCTATGCTGTAGCTGAAAACACTAAAAGCAAATCTGGTCTCCTCTTGATCCCTGTCCACAAAATCACACCACAAACACTATATTTAGAACAATATACATGACAAAGACTAAACTAAATAAAACTGCCTTCTCTTTTTACAAGCAGATCATGGGATGAGTCACCCTGGTTCATCCTTTACTGCCACAGCACATGCCACAACAGGACCCTAATCTTGTTTAGAGCTTCTAATGCAATGCAAATAATAGGAGAGAATAGCAAATAATAATACTATAACAAAGTGTTACCACAGTAGATACCACTGTCCTCCTGAGATGCAACTTCAAAACTGTTGTGTAAAGAAATCTACAGTGTCACTGTAATGTTATTTCTATTGCTCTTTCTGCTCATGGATAGTCATCAGCACCATTTGGACCTTAGAGGGGTTTTGGACACTACCTGCACATGATGAATTTATTTAGTTTTCCCTTAGAAGAGCTCTGCAAAAAAGTACCTGACAAGTATGCCTGAGAATGAGCCGGAAAACTCAGGACTTGATGTTGAGGGTGTCTGATGACAGTTTGTCAGTTTTTCACAGCTGACAGCTGCATGTGTAAGAAGCTGGAGACAGAAAAAATTGACTAATCTTAGTCTCCATCCACAATCAGCTGCTCTTCCATGTGTAAAACCCCATTGCTGTTGCAGTGGAAACTTGTGAAAGTACAAACAGAAGAGCAAAAAAAGAGGAGCAGAAAAATAGGGAAGAAGGAAAAAGATAAAGAGAAAAATCAAAAGAATTGCAGGGAAGGAGGTGAAGGAGAGGGAAAGATGAACAGACAACAGTACCGTCTGGAATCTCTGTGGCATGGGTCCACGCTTGATCCACAGGCTGTTTTGACCAGTGCCAGTATTTTGAAGGATTTGTGAGTTTTTATACCACCTCACAATGTCTAGAGTTTATAGCACCTTCACAAAGTCCCTGCTGCTTCAGAACCACTCCACGCAGTAGGAACAATGGACTTCTTCCACCTCCTCATCAATAAATCACTGCCTCATATGGGGTCAGTTCATTGTGAAGAAAATAACAAAACTGCAAATTCTGCACACTGCCACCTAATCCCCAGTTAACAGCTCCAAAACCAGTTTGTAAAAATATGGGACTGGCCCATACACAAGATGCAATGCAATCTATTGCTTATACAATGTAAAATGTGTGTCGCTGTATTTCCTGACTTTCAGAAGTCTTTGTGCACTCACTGCATGCTGCTTGGGATAACCCTCTCTAGTTTAGCACTTCTTCATTCCATATCTGCAGTTTTGTCCTCGTCACGGTGGGCTATTGAGGAAAGCTAGCCTTAGCCAAACGGAGTCACCTCTTTAATCTCCCTCCATTGGAAGCTGTTTAATCTGTCTGCCCAATTAATCTCTTCCTAAAGTAAAACTTGGCTATGTTTCTTGAAAATGAGATCACCTTTAACTCAAAGCTATATATAAAACATGATTATATGGCCTAGGAACTGTGAATGGATTTTTTCCTGCTTGTTGTCTAGGCAAGTGGTGTATTCCAGAAATTTGAGAAGCATTTGTACGCCACAAAAAGAAAAAAAGGTTATTGGAAGATATAAGAACCTAAGTAGATGAGAATGAATACTGAAAAGAAGTTGGAGAAATGGGAAAAAATGTCAATTCCCAAGCTAGGCTAATACTGAAATATAATTCCTGTAATATATGAAACATAAAAAACCTCCAATGTGTAAAAGATGGTAAAATACCATCTTCTGGATATTAACGCAACCTCAGAGAAAATGGAGATGAAAAAATGAAATTCAGACATTCCACTGGACATTTCCCAAAGGAAAACAAAAGACACACATTTTTCTCATGAATCATGAAAGAAGTTCTGGCTATTAAACTGGCATAGCAGTGTAGATCCTTAAACCGCAGAATGCATACACTCTCCTTGCCTTTCCAGGGTCACAGAAGTAACAACAGCCTTGCTGAGAACAGAAAGAAGCTGTACAGTCCAGAAAGGCATATCACCGGCATGAGCAAGTTCTTTCACAAACACAAGAAACACTGGACACTGTCAGACTGAAGCATTCTTCTAGCCCTCTAGCCGAGAACCCTGCCTCTAACAGCAAAGCCCTGATTGTGTTTAGTACCAGAACAGGACAATCCTGAAGCAAAACCTCCATATAATGATCTCCCAATCTCCAACACTCTGCAGCTCAGGAGCTTCCTAAGCCAGAAGAATTTCTGCATCTCCTTCAAGTTTACTTTTGGATGAAAATACCAATGAACTTTATTGCTTGGGATGTATTTCTCTTGGTGTCATCACTGGAGATGACAAAAAGTTGCCCTGTGAAATCAGCCTGAAAATCTTTACTGATGATATTTCAAACTTTCAACCAAGTTATTCCATGATGTGCATGCTTCTCCTTTAAAAGCCTGAGCAAGCAGGCATAAGAGAGACTTAAAATACAATGTTAAATTATTGTTCCTCATACTATTTTCCTAGTTTCTTTCACGTTTAATCATTTAAATAGTAGGGTCCAAATTCCTAAAATCATTGTATCTTTAACCCAAATAATACTGGAAGGATGGTAAGTATGCTAGATATAGTAAAGATTTGCTGGCTATAACTTAATGCAGTAAGAAATATTTTTATATTTTATTATCCTCTACTAGAACTGTTTGACCTCCATACAGTTTATGGCAGTAACTTGTAGGACAATGTTTGAATGCTCTGTGCATGGGCAGAATACCTGTTGGATTTGAATTTGATTAACTAACTGTTGAGTAAGTAATAAAGTGGTACTTGGTGAATTAATAAACTGTTTATTGGTTAAGAAGTAACCAAATATCCTACCTCAAGAAATACTATGCAACATAAAACAGAAGCCAGAGTTGATTGCAGGATATAATGCTCCCGAGTGTCTATAAAAAGATCTGTCTTAATTAAACTCCAATGCACTATGACAAAGTTTTTTTGGTAGATTTTGGCTCTAAAAGGCATCAGCACCTCAGCAAACTGAAAACACTCCTATGTACTTAGCTTTAATTGAAAATTCAGAACATTACTACAGCTCTTCAGGACCATGAGAAACCATTAAGCTTCTTTACAGAAGTAAGTATCTTAGCTAATGGCAGGCTCAGGCTATGGCCAGCACATATTCATATAAAACAGAAAGATTTGTGAGTTCACAGGGGTCTCAGCCAGGTATGGCCTGAGGACTCGGTAGACACACAGGGATGAAGAGAGTGAGCTCTGCTGACTAGAGAGCTTGCACATAGAAATAGATGACAAAGGATCTAAAATCAGACATGAACGGCTTAAAGAACAGGCATTTTGCATTGAGGGGTAGGGGATGAAAGCCAGATCACAGAATCACAGAATCATTAAGGTTGGAAAAGACCTCAAGGATCACCAAGTCCAACTGTCAACCCACCACCACCTAACCCGCTGAAACCATGTCCCTAAGTACCACATCTACATGTTTCTTGAACACCTCCAGGGATGGTGACTCTGCCACTTCCCTGGGCAGCCTGTTCCAATGCCTGATAAACCAAGAGAACAGAAAGTGCTACCCAAGGCACGATTCCTTCTACATTCATAAGAAAAAGAATGGCAAAAAAAACCCCATGGAACTACCTGAGCACTGTGGCTCAGGCAACCACCTTTTCTTCAGCTTCAGATAAACTGCAACACTCAGGTTTTGGCTAGACACCTGCCAGAAGGGAGGGTAATAAAGTGTGCTAGAGAAAACACAGTATATTGCTTATAAAATAGAGATTTTTGTTTTAACTTTTCCATTGCTACACCTGTGATTTGACCTGTGTTCTCCATCTCAAGCAGACTAAATAAAGAAAAGATTATAAATATAACCTATTATCTTCCACATGTCAGCACTGTCTTGACCTGCAGCTGGTAACTTCATGAATGGAATACCTTGCTTGAGATAAAAGTATTTTAAATTATAGTTTTTGAAACACGTCTTCATTAGCTAAGGCTTCCTTTAACTACCTCTCCCTTTCTCAGATTTTGCAGGGTTTGAAAATTTCCTGATGCATTTGCTGCAATTCAAGATGATGTTTCAACTTCCCTTTCCATCTATGAATCTGACTGATTGATTTTAGATCTTGATGATCCAAGCACAAGGGCCCTCTCAGCTCTCTGAAGTGCCTGTTTCAGGCAGCCAGACTCGATGGTCAAATGGGCGGCTATTTTGGTAACTGGAGTACTCTTCATGGCTGGTAGAGAAACTCCAAATGGGATACCCCTAATTTCATAATAAAACAATTCTTGTTCTTCAACATGCTGTTTGAGTACAATAATTATTCTATTGACCAATTCAGAACATTAAAACAGTGTCAGGAGAGTGTGTGTCACGCTAAGGTAAATAAGGGTAGCCCATATGTCTGAAAGCTGTTATTTGATCCTTTCAGCAGACTTAGACAGACATTTCTGCTTCCTTTGACATCTGGGCCACAACTGTAAAGTTTTCCAGTACAAGTACAATAATTATAACATTATGACTACCTTTATCAGCTCATCTCCATTCCTTTTGTGTCTCCCACAGAGCAGAAAACCCTTCTCTTTACCATCTGGACATCTCTCTAGTACAACGAAGGTCACCGGCAGCTAGAGATGCCAGAGTAGCCAGCTGCTCTGCAGGCCTCCCTCCCCAGGGCCTCAGTACCAGAGCCGTTATCAATGGAATGGTGCAGACTAATAATCCTTGATTTTGGCAAATAGCCCAGGAGCAGCCAGCTGGGATGGGTTAAAATCATCCCAAGGTTCTTTTAAGTTACCCTGGGAACTGTGCAGGGCTGTGCACAGAACTGGGTTAATGCTTTTGGCCTCCAGTGACTCTTTCCATCTCTCCTGTCTCTCACAGCAAGGGGAAATGCACGCCTCAACTAATAATAAACCAAAGCTGAGCATGTGGAGAACACCATGCCAAATATCAAACAGCTGGAGCTCTCTGGCCAGCCATTAGCTAGGCCAATCACAACATCACCTGAAGTGTTAAAGAGAAGAGAAAATAAGGTGGATAAAAAGAAACTTCCAAATCACCTGGAAAAAGAAAATCTCAGAACATTTGTATAAAACTCTTGCGTCTTGTCAAGGAGTTTATTATGACACAGCTTTTATTTCCTAACAAACACAAACGACTCATCCCATTCTTCATCTAAAAAGGGACTAAAAAGATCAGAAATGCTTACAGGAGGAATCTCTCCAAGAATGCTTGCATCTCTGTACCTCCAAAATAGCTTAAGATACAGGCATTGCTCTTGGCTGTCTTTCAGCATTGGAAAAAAAAAAAAAGGTTATACTTTTCCTTAGAATGTAGCAATCTTGACAACATTCTTACAATGTCATATTTAATTATCCTGTTAAACAAGGAAAGATCTTGTTTGAAAAGAAGTCAGGAGTCTTTATAAATAAACAGTATACTTCAGGAAGCAGGATGAGATGCTGTGTAAACAAAATTAGTTCAACTTGTATCCCAACTAAAGAAGAATCTAGGCTTTGTATCCCTTGTGCATAACACATTTTAATTTAGATTATATTAGTGGTTGTGTGCAAAACTTGTAACTTAAAATTCTTACTGCTAGAAAATTTCATCTGTAATTTCTGGCAGCCTGCATCAAGGGTTCATCTACTCATATTTAAGATCAGCAAATTGAAGGCATAGCAATTTCACACACACTCACCCACAGAACCAACCCCACCGTTCAGAAATGAAATTAGCCTTTTTGGTATTTGCAATTTATTATCAGAACCCTGTACATGTCACTCTCTTTGACAATGTGTTCAAGAAAGTTGCAGGTTTTTAAACACAAAGAACAGAACAGACATCCATTATTTTAAGAAGTATCAACTTTTTTTGCAAATTAAAGATAAAACCAAATGTCAGATAGACTTTGTTTCAAATTATAATTATTCTTTATCCCCTTTTTAGGGAAAAAATGCATTTCTTTGTAACATTTACCGGCTAGAAAATGTTATCCACATTAAGATGCTCCTTTTGCTTCACCATGTACATTTACACAGCTAAGGTTCTGTCAATACTGTTGTAATAAACCATTTTTTTCAGAGCTTTGTACGTCAACCATAAAAATATGTTCCAGGATGAAAATTGGCAGTGTTGGTTCTTAGTTCAAGGATACATAACAGTACTGTTATTAATATATTTTTAGCATCTTTTTTCCAATACAAAAAAGAAAACCCAACCCAAAGTTCCTTCAAAGGCCTAGTTAAGCTTTTTCTTAAAAGATCTCAAACTACAGTCTCTAGTAGTGAGGTAATATAAAAATGACATATAAAACCTGCTGCATGCAAATGTATTGAGCATTCAATGTACAATAAATGCAGCATAACTGAGGAATGCTCAATAAATTGTGTGTAACTACTTAAGCTTGTGAAAAGCCTTTGATAAGGTCCTTCACAAGAGGCTGTCAAATAAACTGTGCAGGCATAAAGTGAGCAGCAAAGTCTTGTCACGACTGATACAGATCAGAAGCTGGCCAAAGAGACATGAAAACCAAGATCAGGAACAAACAAGCACTTTGCATCTCAGATGAGAATTGTGATTAGAGGTAATGTGTTGATAATTGTATTGAAAAGAGAGTGATGAAGGATACGGCAAAACCCACAAAAGACATGCAATCCCAAAAAAAAAAGAAAAAATATATATCAAGAGGAATTTTAGACGAACNAAAGGTTAGCCTGGATAAGGAACAAGACAAAAAAGCACGGGAAAAATACTGCAAACCCCTTAGAAAAGCCAGACTCTCATCTGATATACCATATTCTGAATCAGTCACCCCATCCTCTCCAAGCAGAGCAAAAGTAGGATGAGTATCATCAGGAACATGATAAAGTAGCTCATAGGAATCACCACTGAAAAAGCCTTAGATTGCTCACTGGGGAGAAGAGGCAGTTATGTATAAGCATTACAAAGCTCATTAATTTTACAGAGGGGGTAGGTGGACAGGTTCTGTTGACTCTGCTCCATGATACAAAACTGGGAAATATTTAATGAAATAAATAAAGAGGTTGTAAATGAAGAACAGGTAGGTGGGAACACTTCTTAATTGCAACAAGCAATTACTCCCATGGAACTCCATGTTATGTAAAACTTAACTGAAGGAAGACCTTATTAGAATTAAAATATAAATAAATAAAGAAAGAAATACGGACAAAAAACACACACAGAAACACATCATACACCTTAGACAACAAAGGTGTTCAAAATGATAAAACAGGAGGCAGGCCTGCTAGGGTCATCTATTATTAAAATCGTCTGACACTTCCTATTACAACACCCTGTTGTCAGTTGCTTTCAGCTTTGCCAATCATTAACAGTTTGGACTGAAATTTTACATGTCAAATATCTGCCTGAGGCTGAAATACTCTGGAAAATTTTAGTCTGAACAATGCAACTGCTGCACAAATGGAGCCAGAGAAAAGTACTTGGTTCTTTTATTTCATGTTAAAAAATTTGGTGTTCTGTCTTGGCAGTTGTAGCCTGTCCAGACTTTGGAAGGAGGATGTAATACTTCAGAGGTGAAAAGCCTTCACACTGTAGCAGTAATATTTGCCATTTTCTTTAAACTCTTTTACGCAAATTATGCTTTTGAAAAAAATTATATTCACTCACACTCCGAAAAATTGATCTATATTTGCTTTTAACAGCTAAAATCACAAAGGATTATATCTTCCATGTATGTGCTGGATTACATTCAAGCCTTTGCTCTGGAATCAAGGAAAGAGTTAAAACAGAACCTATTGACCTATTGTCAATGTTTCAAATTATTTGTTCCAGCTTTTTAAAACTTGAAACCTAAAGTTGCCTTCTACTTCTGTGCTCTTTTTGCCTTCAGTCTGCAAAGTTTCTAGCCTAGCCAGAGAGGATGAATCTAACCTTATGACACTTGCTGAGATCAGAGTGGTTAAATCAGAGAACATTGTCTGAGCAGCTTGATTCTCCTAAAAGCCTGTCAAGTCTGGAGCAGCTAATTGGGTCTTGCCCCATATGTTCTGCCTGTGATTTTTCCAGCAACTGAACACAGACAGCAGCAGAGCCAGCAAGCAGATCTTTCACAAGTGTTGCTGTTCTTGTCTCTCTCATCATTTATGGGGAAAAATACCTTTCATGTCGATCCTAGCAGAGGTTTGCAAAGTTCTGAAATCTTGGCTTTTTTTGCTTGCTGGCCATTTCATTTGAAACATCTCCACTCTGCAGGAGTTTTGAAGGGAAACAAACTTTTCAGACTATAATCTGCAGTACACATCATGACCAGGATCTATCTAGTCTGCTCTGAACCAGCTGCCCGCTCACCGCCCAACACCAGTTTCTCCAGGGAGGCAGAAAACAGCTTTTCAACCAGTAAGTGTGGAGCAGGTAGCTGATAGCAACTTCTTGCAGGCACCCCTGGGCAAAAGAGAGAGCAGGTCAGGGCTAACTGTTCCACTTACTCTCCCTTGCCCCCTGTCCATCAGAAGCAGCTCAGCTGCCCATCTTGTTCTATGATGGCCATAGGAATGGGCATTTGAGGGGCTGCTAGCTGGAGAAGAGAGAAGGGATGGTGACTGGCAGTGCCATGGGCTTGGTTGGCATGGGGTGGCTGGCTTAAAATCTGGATGTGGCCCATGCAGCTGGGTTGTCTGAATTCACTGGAGTCAGTANGAAAAAAAAAGAAAATATATATATCAAGAGGTATTTTAGACGAACCAAACACAAGGAAGGCAGCTGGGCACAAGGATGTCAGTGCTAACAAATCCCCAATGAGGCTCTTTGCAGAGGATGGGCTGAATGGCTCATGCACCAAAGATCTGGCACCGTGGCACTGCATCAAAGGGGCCAGGGAAGCCAATTAAAGGTTAGCCTGGATAAGGAACAAGACAAAAAAGCACGGGAAAAATACTGCAAACCCCTTAGAAAAGCCAGACTCTCATCTGATATACCATATTCTGAATCAGTCACCCCTTTCTCCTAAGCTCAGCCTGCCAAGAATTCCTCCCAACTCCAGGTCTCCAAAGATAAGGGAATATCCCATCTCCACCATCTGCCTAGGAGCAGCCCTTGGTCCTAGAGCCTGTTCCTGTTTAAGGGTTTAATCCCGAGTCGATACTCAATGTCTGCACGTGCTCTGCACTCATCTGCACCCACACCAGCATGCTCCAAAAAAGAACATAAACAGAACAAGCACAGAACAATTTTCCAAATGCTCTCCTAGCTTTCAATGATTTAAACTTCCTGGGCTGGAGGGATTCTACCTGTGTGTGTAGTAATTCTGAATTAATTGCTCTATTAACTTATCCAGTTTATCCTCAAGTACAGGAAGGCTTTAAGCATCCCCAACGCCCTTTGTAAGGAATTGTACAACTGAACTGCATGTTGCACGAACAATTATCTTCCTCTGTTC
>VZTO01003165.1:2525-42641 GCA_013400615.1 Syrrhaptes paradoxus | reverse complement strand
TTTTTTTTTTTTTTTTTTTTCTTTCACACCAGCTGAACTGTTTAGCTCTGTGGGTCATGTTCTCAGCTGTACTACAGCTGTATTCAGGGGAGCTTAGAGAAGAGGCTTTTAGCACCTGGGACTGCCAGTGACTGCTTTGTCCTTTGATTTATGCTGAAGTGGCCTCAGGACAGTTTTGAGTTTCATGGGGCTGTGGTACTTAAGGAAGGCTGCTAATGGGNTTTTTTTTTTTTTCTTTCACACCAGCTGAACTGTTTAGCTCTGTGGGTCATGTTCTCAGCTGTACTACAGCTGTATTCAGGGGAGCTTAGAGAAGAGGCTTTTAGCACCTGGGACTGCCAGTGACTGCTTTGTCCTTTGATTTATGCTGAAGTGGCCTCAGGACAGTTTTGAGTTTCATGGGGCTGTGGTACTTAAGGAAGGCTGCTAATGGGCCACATACCCTGCTCTGCATAATGCTGGCTCTCAGCCGCCTTTGCCAGGTGGGTGAATTTTCAGCCTTTCACATTTAGGCAGCTTTATAGCTCTTTTGCCCTGCTGAAATGGGACACAAGGACCAGGTTAGGAAAGGTCCTTTCTGAGTCTAGCATATGTACTTTAAACCCAGACGATACATTTGCAGTTCAGAGAGGTTTCCACTGTCTACTTTGGTGTCCGTGTTCCAGCACTGAGAGGATTTATGTTTCACACCCTGTACTGTAGTTCCAGATATTTAAATCAAGAACGTACTCGTCCGAGCTTCACAGGAAGGTATACTACTTCAGATAGAATTATGGCCAGCATCTTTATGTTTTGTTGTCACTTAAGCATTAAACAGCTCCATGCCACCTTGTATAATTCTCAAAACAGTCAGGTTTCTCAGATTAAATGCCAGTCTCACATTATGAAACAGGTTGTGTTCCTGAGAACTAAATCACAAAATAAGTATTGTCCTAGGCCAGGAATGCATGTGTATTATTTTTGCACTCACCTTTTCCAGCATTTCCAGACTATAGGTCTTATGTTATCATGAACAGCCATGGTCATTGTACCCCTCAAAACATGAATCGACGTCATTCTGAATCAGAGATGAAATATAGCCCATCCATCAAAAAAACACCCAACATGGCAGAAGTAATGCAAAACCTTTCCCACTTTATCTGCCACTTTATAAATCTGACTGCACTTGTCTGAATCTTTTTCCCTAGGGCTTGTTAAATTTCAGCAGAATTCTCCTTCGTGTTGTGAACTGAATACAAAAAAGCAAAGCAACCAAACTGATACTCAGCAAAGCTAAAATGCATAGTAACACTGATTCAAAAGGTGAGAAAACCACAGCTTATTAGCATTATTTTCTAAGAAAAAGAGTAAAGGAAAAAAAAAAAAGGAAGAAAAAAAAAGCCTCTTCAGGAGAGAAAGAATCTCATACATCTTGAAAAGGATAGAGAGAGATAAGAGAGATGACTGATACAAGCAAAGATTAAAATGTAGAACACCCAGCATCTCCTTCTTTGACGTTCCCCTTTGAACGCAGTCTACTGCAGAGCAGAATATTCTAAAATAAATATTTTGAACTGAGCTTTGCATCCAGTTTCACCAGTGTGACTCCACTGCTACTAGCAGGACTGTGCCAGAGTCCCAGGTGGCAAGGATGAAAACAGAAACTCATTATGGAATGAGAAATGTAAGAATGCTTTGGTGAGAGCACATTCCCTGCAGAGTGCTGTGCAGGTAAAAAGAACATTTAAATAATACTGGCCCTTGATCCTCTCAAAAGCTGAGTGCACATTTATTCAGCTTGAATTCCAAAAGCTCAGCCACAGTTTATAAAATGTACTTGATCCTTGTGTAAGACCCTTTGGTATATTCTTTCAGTGAAAAGATCTCCAGATGTTATTTTTATATTTCATCTTAAGTAAATGTATGCATTTAGCTAAACAGGCTTAACAAAAGCCACCTAAGAGAACAATGACAAAATGCTTGACTTGATTTATGGAGCGACTGTCAAATCCTTGTTTATGAATATCTGGCTGGGAAGGTGATTTGAAAATTTTTCTGTCAGTAAATATCAGCATAGTGAGCTCTTCTACTTACAGACAGCTCTAAATTGTAAATGTAATTAGTGGAGAAATGGCATCGGAATGTACGTCTAAAGTCACATTCAATTTATCCATGCACATAAAACATTCATTTTAGGGCACTGCTAATGTGTAACATGTAATCATTCCAGACTTCTTAATTAACAAAATACACGGGCCACGTGGGTTCAGAACCTGAAAGTTGCTTTCTGTACAAGCTGAATGAGCAAGCTCAAGGTTGTCTCTGATGACAGCCCTTCAAAGTAAGCTCACATGCCTCCCTGACAACTTCTCAGCAACCACCGTGGTCTGGATTTGGTACCCCAGCTTTCTCCCACACCCCGTACCTGTTCACTCTAGCTCTGTCATATAGGTGCAGCAGGAGCTCCTAGGAGAGAGGCACCTCACCCATCCTCTTCCCACCTCCATCTGTTTCTTAGCACAGTTTCTGCCGTTCCCCATGAACGTGACAGCTTGAAAGGTCCTAAAGGCCACAGGAACATTCCTAATTCAAAAGCTGATATAATCTAAAACCTCAAAGCAAGGCTCAACCCAGGAAAATCAAATTTTCCTCTCCTTCTTCTCCTATTCTGAGACAACATGAAAATTCTGAGATGACACAATCCAGGAACCCTTTCTGTAATTCAATTCTAGTTCTGAAGCAAAAGTCTACTTTCATCTCAGGTCTAATCTAATATTGGGGAATGATGAGGTTTTTTTTGGTGAGAAATTTTTTTGTTCACTGAGAAGCAAAACAGCAGCTGTACTGTAGAAATTCCCTTTCAACATCAACTGAAATGTAGATAATCAAGGACCTCACTATAGATTCAGAGAGACTCATATCACCCATATCAAATCATCTAACCATGGCATCTCAGACCGGACTCTTTTCACCTCATCATATGGTCCATGGAAAAGGCAGAAGTTTGTGTAGATTGATTCAGCCCAATCACAGTAATCTTTACATCTCCCAAAGGAGATTCCGCTCTCTTTCCAAAGACTATGACAGAAAACTGCCATCACCAAACTCCTTTTTTTTGGCAGTCCTGTTGCACATCCAGTAACAGGAAGGCAGAATCTTGTTAACACCTCCTTGTTATAAAGAAGCTACCAGGAAATTACTGGAGTACCTCATTAAATTAACATGAACAAAAAGGAATTATATTTTGAACTCAGCTTCAGGTGGAAAACTTATTGCGAACCAAAGAGACTTAGAAAGAACAGTCTTGTTTTGGTTAAATCATATTAGGAAAAAAAGTGTTATATTCTTGAGTGGCTATGCATACAAGCAGCAGCCAAGACATTTAGTGACAATGATGGGAGGTTCAGACATGCTTAAAATGCTGAAGAGTTCCATCACATGAAAACTTTGCAGAAGCCATTGACTAGAAATCTGTTGCAAAAGGAACAAGATGAAAAAAATGTCAGACTGAAATGGACCAGTAGTCCATTTTGAACAAGGCAAAAGGGATTTAGGAGATAGGGAGCACGGGAAGAGAAGCTGGAGCTTTTTTTAAGTCATTGGGGTTATAAATGATAAGAAAAACAAGTATGGAAGCATCATGTTTGTTTCCATTTCCAAAAGTATTTGACAAGTTTCCATAGGAGAGATTAATGACCAAGAGGCACAGGACAAGAATAAAGAAATTAAAAAGTCTTCTGTGTATAAAGACTTGCTCAAATTGTTGTTTTGCCCTTAGAAGAGTTGTTTTGCCCTTACACAAGAGATCTTTTCCTTACAGTCATAAATGCCATTATCCTGTGCGTCTGGATTTGGAGGGCTACTTTAAGAATAATGCCACACATTTGTGACAGTATTGCTGTAGCCGTAATGATCTAAAGTCATAAGCAAGACAAGGTTTATGCGCCAATATAGTCAGAAAAATAAAAAAATAAAAGAGAAGCCCACGTTCAGGTCTGAGATAGAAGCATTGAACTTCCAAGCTAAATACAAGTAGGGAGAACAACCTTTGAATTTAATTAGATATGTTAAGTCAGGTAGACAAAAAAAGCTGGTTGGTACCTGTAAAAGAGAAGGGAATATTAAGAGGGAAGTGGTGACACAGTGGTTATTCTGTAAAGGAATAGATAGGTAAGCCTGTGGCAGATGAAAAGATTAATAAAGTGAGGAAAATTATAATGTGCTGCAAAACTACTCTTTCCTTTGAATTCACCTTTTTTACTGTCTGCTATAATAAGTTTTAGTCCTCTGGTTACCTCAGACCATCAAAGGGCTGGTGCATTTTTTTCCAGCTACACAAGTTGGTCCAAGAAGCAATATAACTTTGAACCACAAATCTTGCCTCATGCAGAAGGCACACAGGTGTACAGATTGCTCCTAGAAATGTGCAGCACTCTCTTCCTTGCTCTGGGAGCAAACATATATTGGAGGAGCCTGCTGTGACCCTGCCTCTTCTCCCCTTTGCAGTCGCAAAGCTTGATTTGTTATTGGCACACAGTCCCTGAGGTCAGGACAGCACAGGCTACAAGTGAGCCTAGGCATTAAATGAGGGGGTTAAATATATGTGATGGAGAAGACTTTGTTTGTTTGTTTGTTTTCTGACTTTTCTAATCTAAAAGACAGATGAAGCCTGGTCTTTTGCAGTCAGATTAATTTTTCTTTATTTTACTAACACAAGGAAAACAATTTACAACCTCTTATTCCTGCTGACTCTGCAGACTTGCATGACTGGAAGAAGGAAACCACGTCCTATTCTGGTCTGTGTTATTGATGTAGGGGCTCTCTCTGCCTAACCTCGGGATCATTCTCTCCTCTTATGTTCATCTCTGGAGCTCCAGGAGGAACAATCAAGGCTCCAACCACAATATTAGACCAGCAACATTTTACTACTGGATTTTACTGATGCCAGAGCAAAAACAGGTTTGTTACCCTTTAAATCCCCAAATGAGTTTGCGGAGCGGGCAGTACTTGCAAGCCTGTAAACTCTGTTTATATGCAGCCGTTAAGTAACATGGACCTTCCTGATATTTTCAATCTGTAACACAACTGTAAAAACAAAACTATGACAGGTTGTCACCTTTGATCATAAAAGCATGGCGAGCAATAAAAAAAGTCCTCTGGAGGACTTTAGTTTATGCTTACTGTATGTATGTGGATGAGGCATTAAATGCAGTATCTCAAGGCTACAAATTAAACAAATCTTGGAAGCCCAACAACTAAAAGGTCAAATAATCAAGTCTAGTGAGATGTGGCTCTTATACAATGTGGTACAGAGAGGCCAGATGCCATTCTGCATTGTAAAAATGCAAAATAATTTAGCTAGGATAACACAAAAGATCCAGGAAATATGTGAAAACCCAAACTGTCTTTGAATTCTAACAAGAAAACACTAAGAAAATATCACTAGATCCACAACCTGATGCCTATTAGCAGTAAGAAGGGAGAATTACAGTATACAGTAACATTGGTGAGAATATGCAGATGTGTGATAAAGTTTCTGTTACATGATCCTTAAATAGAGTCCCTCTGTTATCACGTGAGGTAGATAAGAGATCTTAATGCCCATTAGCAGATATCTGTTGCATTAGAGATTGTGTTCAAATCTACACTGATACAGTGTTGACGGAAAACTGGAGATATCTGTCTTTTAAAGGAGCTGCGGTAAAAAAGCCCTCGACTGAGAACTCGGGGCCTCAAATCCCTGAATGAATCGTTGCGAGAATGGTTAGCTCTCATGTCCCTGATGAGTTCAACTGCTGATAAAACACTGGAAGAGAGGTAGTCCCTAAGGGATGCGAAATGGTGTAGATGAGTCATTAGCTATCAAAATTTTGTTTTCTTAGCACTTCACCTTTACGTTTCTAAAGCATGCACACGTGTAGAGACACATGTCACCCCATCAGGCAGTGCTGAAGCACTTTGTTATAAGGAAATATATGCTGGGATCCTTCCTGGAGATGTGTTCCCTCCTGAGGCCCACTGCTAGTAACTTCCATTCATATATAATAGACCCCTTGCCTTCAAGAGGATAATCTTTGTCATTATGATTACACGCAATACTTTTTCTGCAGAATTGGATGGTTTGAGTTTGTTTTATCTTAATTCCAGCTTAAATTATACTCAGACAACAACAAAAAACAACAGAAACGCAGGCTGTTTGCTCTTTTTGAAGGGGAAAGACAGGACATGTTCCAAACCACATTTAAAGTCCAGAATTAACACCTTGAGTTGTAGCCAGAAATGGTCTTAGTCTTGAGGGTGAAAGTCCTTAGTCTTGGATGTCAGTGTATCAGTCATGACAAGCCTGAGCCAGCTACGGTTTATTATAAAATCAAGCTTGATTATCTACTTGAAGTAATTAGACAGACCAGAACAAAAGGACACAAAGTTAAAAGGCAACATATGCAGAAAGAACTGGAAGAGATATTTTACTTTACACAGGCTGGTGAATAGCAAGAATGAACTTGCACTTGTACTGGAGATGTTTTCATATACTGAATTCTGGATAATTACATGAAGAGACCCTGCGATATTTATAATAACCAATTTATTGAATCAGCTACTCTTGGAGCTGCTCAGCTGCAGATTCCCATTCCCTGGTGCCCGCACACAGCCCTGATATCCAGGTGCACCTCTCTCCTCTCAAAACCCATGACCCTTCTCTAAGTTCCTAGGGGGTTACAAAAGTATTAAAAGCACAATAAAGGAAAAAAGAGTGCTATGACATTCATTACATTAAAGGACTGCAGCACCATGTTTGGGTATAAACACACTAAATATCAGGGAATTAAAAGAAAACAAAATCTCATCACTTATCTCTTTCCGGACCTCTTGATTTTGGTGAGTTTATTGTTATTTTTAAGGACTATTTAATTTATTTATGGTACTGGCTATTCTAGCAGATAAACTTGTAGAACATTCTGCAGAGTTTTTAGAATACTTCTAAAAAGCATGCTTGAAGTGCCAAAATTGTTATCAAAGAGCCCCAGAAAATAAGGTTTCAATGATTTTTCCTGGAAAGGGCTCAGTCATGCAAATCCAAGTACAGATCAAGTCCTGAAACAGGAGATTTCCAATAGAAGGGTTAAATAGATTTGACAGATGCAGCTCAAAATGGGGTAATATTTCAACACTGCAGTTGGTTATAATATTGCACTTATTTCTAGTGAAATGAACCATTTGAAATGCAATTGCCTTAGAGAAAACAAAAAGAGTTGGAGAAGCATATAACTTGCCCTCTCCATCCACTGCACTCTGAAAATCTCTTTTCTGCAACACAGCTCCTGCTGCTAGATGTCACAAAAAAAGGTGAAAATAAGCACAGCTGCACCTTCTCCCATGGTGCTGTCTCCTGTAAATGCTAGCAAAGCTCTTTCCCGTTCTCTCACTTCCCTTTTCCCAATCCTTTTCTAAAAGTCACAGCAGCATAGTCAAAAAAGAAGAGCAGGCAGGAACAGTCTGCCTGTTTCTAATGTGCCAAACAGAGTTTGCCTGACTCAGGATATCAGATAAAGAGTTAAACCGCTTTTTTACTTACCACTGTATTACTGCTGTGCCAAAATACCTATAAAAAAGATACATAATGGGCAGGCAGCTCCGTAATTACTGCTGCTTTTCATGCCAATCAGTATTATCCCATTGTTTCCACGTGGTCCCTTACCTACCTGGTTTATCTAAGTGAAAGAAAACAGACCATGTGCAATTTGGGCCAGGATTGACTCTTAGGTGTTCAGACAGTGTTTAACTTACTTGAGCTCTCTATCTCCAAGCCTTTCCTGAATACAAATAACAAATAATTACTAAATAATGTAGCCATTGTGGTCAGGAGCAGGAGATTATTTATAAAAGAAAATCAGCTAGGGTCAAGAGAACCTTTTTTTTAAGAAAAAAAAATTTGTATAAGAAATGTGTACATACAGGAAAGGCAGATAAAGTTGTCCTTGTTACACAAATGGACCTATTAAATTTCTGAAGTCACCATAACAGACTATCTTTAATATTTGGGCAGAACACAAACACATGCTGCAAAGTATTAGAGCATATTGTATGTATTAAGTTTAATTATCTTTCACCTCCACGTCCACTAAAAGAACTATTCCAGTGACCAGCTGCTTCCCATTACAGAGTCATTACTCAGAGCTGGTGATGTCACGCACATCATTTGTCCCCACTAGAGCATGAGAAGGTGCAGTAAATCCACTGTTTATCTGAATGAAGTCAACATTAGCAAAGTATTATGTTACAAGCTCCCTCGCATGCACAGGGATTAGGCTTGCTGAAGCCCAACTTTATTCTTCAGTGTGGACCACCAAAAGACATTTTCCACACTGCTTCTGGTGATATTTCATAGACACACTCTGGCAGCAAAGTGGATGTGCATCTTTATGTACTTTGTGAGACCCAACTCTCACACAATAAGCAAAGGTCATTTGAAGGACAGGTGGCAGAAAGGAAAGAAAACCATGCTTATGCTCTTTATCCCAAGGTAAAATGTAGAAAGCAAGGTTCTCTTGCTTGCTCTCCAAGCTCTAAGCACCAACCTAGTCCATACAGGCAAAGAGAGAGCCTGACTAGGGAAGAAAAAAATATTTTATAGCCCTCGATTTGGGATGGCTACCTGGGGATTCATTAGTATTCAAGTCTTCCCCTCCCTAGGAAGCCTTGCACAGTGACTTGCCCAGGCAGTGCCATATGTGCCATCCTGATCGCTGTGCTCTCCTGAGAGTACTCTGCATGGACCGAGTTAAGAGTCCACTTGGGACTGCTATGCCCATGTCCTGCAGACCATCTGCACAACCTGCTAATAGCTTTGGCTTTAGGGCTTCAGGTAGCATCGCCTTCACCTCGCCACCTAGACACCATGACTGTGCTCAGCAGGCCACCTTCAGTCTGCCATTAACAAGCATTTTTTTTCTCATGCAAATACATAACCTGGTATTCATACCTTCACTTTGACAAATTAAAATGGTCGATTTGCTCTTTCTGTTGATCCACAGTAACTCAGTTTTCCCATCAGCAAACTGTATATCACAGAGGGGTTACAATGGATTCCCCATGTTGGCCAGGGAACCTGGGATCCTTGTACAGGGAGTAATGCGTGAAGGGAAAGTGCTGCAAACATGCTGTGCTCCAGCAGAAGTGAACAGTCAGTAGCAAATGGTTCCCAACAGCCTCTTGGCTTACTTTATGCAACGAGATGCTCATAATTACTCATGGGCTTTCTTGTCTAGAATAAATAAACACATGTGAAAGAGTGGGAATGGAGGCTTTCCAAAATGAGATAAAAGACTGGGAAAACTTTTGCGAAAATAAAATATTTCCTTATGTTACTTTGCTGTAACTTCAACTAAAAACATGCCAAACAGATCTTTACCAACAGCCAGGAACTAAAAAAAAAACCAAAACAAAACAAAATGCCAAAACATCCAAACAATATGGCTTGCATCATACATTTATTCCAGTATTTTGAGACAGTTGAGAAGAGTTATGCCAAATAGTAATCAGCCTGTTTTCCTAAACTGTTAACTGACCTAGACAAAAGAACAGAGAGAGAGATGTTATATTCCAGAAAAACCCTCACCCCACATACAACACAAGTTTTGCACTTAGTAATTCCCTTTATGTGCCCCTGCTAACCTCTTATTCTTGTTTATTTGGGACATTCAGCCCCTCATACCATGTTAAAAACCACTACTGATCTTTAAGCACCACGTAGATTTTAATAATTATTTTCATCCTTGGCCTCAATTAAGGTCTAATATAGAGGAGGCACTTGAATGACCTAAGAGGCACGCTTAACCCTGAATAGTGTGTCAAAGGCACTTACAGTTTCTGCCACATTTCCTCTGGCCGTTGAATCTCTCTCCTTTTTCTGTTGTAACCTGACTGTATTCCTAGCACTTTAATGTCCCCTGGTGTGAAGTCTCCTTGAGTAACACTCACATGATAGAAAGTGTGATTAACTCTGCAGGTGCTTTTCAGGTCAATGAAAAAAACCTACTTGTTACACTAATATATAATACTTCTTTAGAGATGTTCCCAGTGGCTCTACATATTGGGATTCCCACAATACCTATTTCATTTCACTTGCTGCTCTTCTGTGTCTTGATAATAAAACCACATAGTTTTATCCGGGCACACGCTTGACTTTAATCCTTTAGATGATGTTTCACATCTCTTTGATTATTCTGATTGGCCATTCAGATAATTTAAATGGCAAATCTTTTCATCTTGATTAAAATGCAATGTTTCTGTAGTGAAGACTATAAAATAAAGTAGGAAGGAACTAGAAAAAAATTAGTTAAATTATATTATTTTCTTCAGAGTATGCCTTACTACATTTCTATTGCTCCATAGGCTGGCTTGTTAACAAAACACAATGCATAAAACAGGTTGGGAAGCCATAAAAGCTGGAAACATGCCTTCCAAAGATACCTTGTAACCTCAAGGGGTTTGCAAAACCTATGGAAAACTCTTCAGATTTTATTAAGTCTTTTTATATCTTCTTTTGCTGCCAGTGCAGCATTCAGAGCAAGGGTAAATATGCTGTACGCTACGGTGCCATTTGTGCTCTGCAGCTTAGAGGGACAGGGGAACAAGAGTGCGTGGAGTGCCTTTGCCAGCTGCCTGTGCACTTCAAAGCTCAGGAGCATGCTTCAAAGCGTCTGGAGCATGCTAAACTTTAGTCACAAACTACAGATGCTCAAGCACTTTTTCCTAAAAAAAAAAAAGTTGCTATCTTCAGGTCATAGCACAAGTGGGTTACTTTAAAACGTTTGTGGATAGAGCCTGTAATCAATTAACAGGAGCTCAGTATTAATTACAGAAAAGAAAGCTGTGTTTTGTTAGGCATGTCTTGGACACTTCGAGTTAGGTGCTTGTTGGCACATTGGTTCAGTGGCTAAGCAATGAAGCATAGAAAAAAGAAGCTTTAATAGGTAATGGGATAGCATGGGTAAAACAAAATGAGACTGCCAGATGGCTGTCAGTGGCTCCAAGCCTCCAACAATGGCGAGACCACAGACGAAGTATTACACACATGAGGTTTGGCAGAGTCTTCTTGCCAGCTGACTTCTTAAAGTCTTCAGTACTGTCTAATGTACAGTCTTTCTCTGCAGAACTGCTGAATATAATCAAATATACCTTGATTTCCTACTTTGTTTGATTTTTCTTCATTAACGTTACAAAAATAGTACACAACCAGAACAATGTGAGATTTGTTTACAATTTGGTCAGCGTATGATGATCTGCAGTCGACAATAGTTCACTGAGCATGCCTCATCTATTTTATGGCAGAAAGGCAGTGAAGCTTAAAAGACTTTTCCATAGCCGAGACAGACTGGTGCAGGAATTCTTAAGTCTTAGCAAATCCTTGATTTTTCTCAAATAATCCCTAGGTCTTCTCTTCTGTACAGGAATCAGTGACCTCTTGAGAAACCGGAGTGATTAGAAGAAGGAAAAGTCATCATGCTAGTCCTCCCCCCTGATATGCCCATCCCACGAAAAAATGCTTCAGACTAATTGGAATCTGAATATAGTAATTGCCTTTAGTTACAATCTTCATTCTGAAGAAAAATGAGAGTCTGAATATTTCATCTCCAAACACTTGGAGCTTTTGAGCTAATAAAATTCTGGGAGGGATATTTAATCTTGAGATTTAGGAGTTTCTAGATTGAAATTTCACAATATTTTGTTATCAAAAAGTAAGTCTGGGGCTGCAGTTTCAGGACTGCAACCATTTATTGTCACAGGTGCTACTTCCAAAAGGAAGTTTTGCTCAGTTATGACTTAATTTGGAAATATAACCTCTAGTTTGGGGAACTCCATTCTATATATTAATGATCAAGAGAGCCCATCAGAGAAGCACTTCAGCACCGATTTGTATTGTACATCTCTCCCTGTAAAGTATCACATGCTCAACACTGTCAAAAGCACAACCTGGAGTGAAGTGACCTGATTGGAACTGACAGCTCCTATGTTCCACTGAAATCAGGTCAAAAGACAAGTGTGTGGGGAAAGCAAAGACAAATAGAAAAACAGAAAGGTTGATGCAAATGTCTAATATTTCACAACCTCCAATGTCTAAATGATGCACGCCCGAGGCCACAAAAATAGAGTAGGTTTTCTATACCTTTTTGTAAGCAAGATACTAGGTTTCAAAGCTTCCTAGTCTCTGATTTCACTAGGATTTTATACAAGTGTTAAAGTCTAACTTCAGCAAAACCAAGACTGGAGGCCACTGAAAATTTTAATATATTGAGGCCAAGGCATGTTGGCTGAACTCACATGGAAAAGTGTACCTTAGTAGTTATCATGGAATCACAAAACCACAGAACGGTTTGGGTTGGAAGGAACCTTTAAAGATTATCTAGTCCAACCCTCTTGCAATGAGCAGGCACATCTTCAATCAGATCAGGTTGCTCAGAGCCCTGTCCAATTTGACTTTGTATGTTTCGAGGGATGGGGGAATCAACCACCTCCCTGGGCTACCTGTGCCAGTGTTTCACCATCTTCATTGTAAAAAATTTCTTCCTTATATCTAGTCTAAACCTACCCCCTTTTACATAAAAACCATTACCCCTTATCCTATTGCAACAGGTCCTACTGAAAAGTTTGTCCCCATCTTTCTTCTAGGGTTTTAGGCTTTCTACCCTTTAAGTACTGGAAGGCTGCAATAAAGTCTCCTCAGAGCCTTCTCTTCTCCAAGCTGAGCAACCCCAACTCTTTCACCCTGTCCTCATAGGAGAAGTGTTTCATCCCTCTGATCATTTTCATGGCCCTTTTCCAGATTGTCTTTCCTGTGCTGAGGACCCCAGAGCTGAATGCAGTACTCCAGTGGGGTCTCAGAAGAGTAGAGTAGAGGGGTAGAACCACCTCCCTTTACCACTTATGTACCACTCTTCATGTTCATTTGTACCAGGGAAGTTTTGGACATATACCATTTTTGACTAACAAATGTTTAGGTCATCTAAGTCATTCTGGAGGACAGCATCTCCTAACAGTTTTGTGTTTTTCAGGAAAACGGTTCATTAGTGAAAGGAGAACCAAACAGAAGTGGAGAAGGAAATAATTTTCCTGGCAGGATGTCTTTCTTGAGAAAACAGGTGACCTGATGACATTTGCTAAAACAAATGAAAGCCTAAGAACACTAAATTCAGCAATGCCAAAACTGCGTTTAAAAAAGTAACAATGCAAAAGGAAAATAAAACATTCCCAGCTGGCCTGAGGTCACCGAGTTTTTTCTGCTAGGCTTAAAATGTAAGAAAACAGCAGACTTGAATGTTCTTGAAAGATGTGCTTGAATCTGAATTGCTGAAAGTGCACAAAGAAGATTCTCAAAACTCAGAAAGGTGGAGTACAAGCTATCCTTCCCTTCTCACTCGACCATATTTCTCAAAGTCTCAAAGCATAGAAAACAACAATTTTAAGGCCTGGATAATTCCAAAGCAGTTTAGCAGGTTTACTTCAACCTTCCCAGAAATTCTTATACTCTGGGCTGAGACCAACAGTGAGAAATTTCAGCCCAAAAGGCAACTTTTTGGAAAAAAATTATAACCTGCTAAAAGGGAAGGTTTAGAATGAAAGTGCTTTTCAGACATAACTATTCTACATCAATCTTTAACACTTTAACTAATGCACTATTAAACTTCAGCTTATTGTATGAATTGGGTATATATAACATATAAATGCATATATTGGTGTATATGTAATGCAGCAGCCAAATACTATGGAAAAAAGTAAGCTTTCTGAATACAATAAGTGTAAGCAAATTATATGCAGAAACAGAAGAGATATTATACAACTATTAACAAGAATCTATCTTTACAAATGAAAGGCTCTGACATTTGTCCGGATCAAAAATTCAATTTTACAACACTGGGAGATAAGGAATTAAATAGAGTGCAGATATCATCTAAACTGGTATTAAAAGGTTAGCAGTGCTTAAAACTGATTAGTTACCAAGACCAGACAGCCTACATCCCAGACTGTGAGAACAGTACTGGCCAGATGTTGCAGACGCTTTAGTTACCATTTTAACAAACTCTCAGGCTAGGCAAGAGCTTCACAGATTGCAAAGTGAGGATCACAATTCTTTTACAAGGCAGGCATCTCAGCATGTTACACAGCAGCAAAGTCAACAACAGTCGGGAAAAAAACCCCATCAAAAACCTCTAAAAAGACTTAGTAGATCATATAGTTTCCATACCTAAGGGAACAAAACCACCCTGCAATTTAGGAATTAGGAACCAGTTTGTTTGGTGAAGGAAAGGCCATGAATGGATAAGTCCTTTGGAAACCAAAAGATCTAAGAACTAAGAGATATGTCAGGATATAGATGAGTACCATACACTAAATTCCACGCAGGTTATATAAAGATATCCAGGAAAGATCACACTCTCTCCAAGATTAGTGTAAACCAGTTACTGCTTTCCTAGCTGTCATCAAGGGAGGAAAAAAAAGACTATATTTTTAAAGACAGACAAAAAGTTAGCTCTGGAACATGGGTGTGTCATTTTCATCTCCGAGAAATGTCACAGATGACAGCAGCAAAGGCAATATGTGACTGCTGACAAAGACAAGTTTATTACTAGGATTAATAGAAAAAAAAAAAAAGAGAGAAAGTCAAAAAGGGCTAAGGACTAGTAAGATTTTGGTCAAACACAGTGATGCAAACACTCACTGAATGCATGCAGTAAGTATATTATAGCAAATAAGTCTGTAAGTCTTTTCATGGTAAATTGTGGGTTTGCCATTATGGATTTGCCATTATGGATTTGCCATGAAGAACATGTGTCAAAATCTTACAAATCATAAGGAAACATAATGAAATGTCGAAGCATATATTTACCTTGAAAATAAAAGAGAGTCTCAAACAAAGGAAAAAAAAAGAAAATAAGCTATTCTGCACCCATAGAGAAACCAGGCAGCACTTCAGTGATTAATATTTATTACTTATAGCACCTTTCATGCATTGAAAATGCTGAACAAATACCAACTGACCTGTACAACACTCCTACAGTACGTGATACACATAATTATGGAAATTACAGTAGGGAGCTGGCAATGAAATAAAGTCGTGGAGATCCTCCCTTGTGGGGAAGAGCATTGCACACAAGATGAAGCTGCCATGTAGGGATTGCATGGCACATCTGAGGACATAATTTACACCAAAACTGAAAAGGCAGAGGAAGAGGTGAAGACAAAAAGGTGGGCAAACCTCCATGGGATATGCAACCAAGATGCTTATAAATTAAAGCAGCAGAAGCTGATCTTGACATGTGGTTATTTTCAGGTTTAGAGGTAATTACATTCAAGTTGAGAGCAGCACCTGCAGGAAAAGACCCACTGAAAAATGGAAAACCCTTTTTCCTTACCAGCATGTAGAATCAGAAAATGTCCTGAGTTGGATGGTACCCAGGATGACCATTGAGTCCAACTCCTGATTCCACACAGGACAAGTTAACCATATATCGAAGAGTGTTGTCCAAACGCTTTTTGAACACCAAAAGGCTTTGGGCTGTGACCATGTCCCTGAGGAGCTTGCTGCAGTGCTTGACCACCCTCACTGTGAAGAACTTTTTCCTAATAACCAGTCTGAACATCCCCTGATGCAGCTTTAAACCATTTCCTTGTGTCCTGTCACTGGACATCAGAGACAAGAGATCAGCACCGTCCTCTCCACTCCCCCTCATGAGGAAGTTGTAGACAGAGATGAAGTCTCCCCTCAGCCTCCTCTTCTTTAACCTGAACAAACCTAATATCTGCAGCTGTTCTTCTTAAGTCTTGCCCTCTATTCCTTTCACCATATTTGTTGCCTTCCCTTGGACACACTCCAGTATTTTTATATCCTTCCTACCACACACAGCACTCAAGGTGAGGCTGCACCAATGCTGAGTAAAGTGGAACCCAGATTCCTTTCTGCAGGGCTGCACCCCAATCCACATGTACATCCAGGATTATACCATCCCAGGTGCAGAACCTGGCATTTGTTCTGGTTAAACATCATACAGTTGGTGATTGCCCAGAGCTCCTTTCTATCCAGATCTCAGTATTAGGCCTCTCTACCCTGAAGGGAATCAATAGCTCCTCCTAATTTATTATCATCAGCAAACTTAGTGTGGACTCAACTGCTGCATCCAGGTCATTCATAAAACATTGAAGAAAACTGGTTCCTGAGAAGTGGATGGCTTTGCTTGTTTCTTTTAATCAGGAGAATAGGGTTAAAGCCAGAGACCAAGAAGAGTTCATGGCCTCCACTCTCTGGAGCTAAACTTTCTGGTTGAGAGTGATTCATTATAAATCATCTCTCTCGCAGCTTAGTTTACCCGCCTGTAAAACAAATAATTCAAAGCCAGACCATCAGCTGTGAATTGGCACAGCTCCACTCAGTTCCCAGTGTCAGAAGGGGACATATCTGGCCAAAATTAAGTGTCATACATCCCTGGTGAGGCAGGCAGAGTGATTTACATTGTGACCTGGCTCACTGCATCCATGTCTACATGGACAGGCGCAGATGTGACAGGATGCTGTTCTGATCCAGATGTTGCACAGCTCTTCTTAAGCTGAACTGGCAATGCAGTTTCCAGAGGGATCTGTCATATGCCTGGCATATGGCTTGCGTTGATAGGGCACCCATCCACATAAAAATAATTTTTCTCTACCTCACAGGAGCAATGAAGTTTTATTACTCCCAACTAATTGGGCCTCTACTGTGACAATGAAGTCTGATATGTCCAGGCTTGTCTGCGAAATATTGCTGGTTTCAAATTATTCTTACTGTTGTTAGAATAAGCAATCCCCTGCAACGCTCTCCCAAACTATATTTGGGAAGCAAAATGACAAAATCAAACAAGAACAACTATTTGAAATTCAATTTATGGAGTCAGGCATAAAGTAAATAAGCACACACCTGACAGGAAAGCTTCACTTCAGTATCAACTGAGCATATGAATTGAATGGGCTTCATGATTTTCTGCCCAATTAACATAACTTTAAAATCTTTCTCCAGTCAAGAGTTCCCAGCCCAGGGCATTCTTTGGCAGAACCTCAAGACACCCTGCTTGAACAGAGAAATAGAAACAAACGTTTCTCTTATGGGACCTGCCTCCTGATCTTGACCCAGCGTAAGGATCAATGGTTTAGTTGTTTAATTCCCCCAAAGAGTTTTGGCCTTTCTACAAGGTTAAAATATAATATGGATTATATACCTACTGCAAGAAGAGACTAATACATAGTATGCAATATTAATCATAGGCGATGTTTTCAGAATATAAAAATATAACATCCTCAGAAATCATTCAATGTATTTTCAAGAAGACCCAAAGAATTCACAGATGGTACAAGAAATCTCTTTGAAAAAAATCTTACCTGCTACAAGCTGTTGTCCAGCTAGTCCTACTGGAACCATCCCCAGGTTATTCATAGCTGTAGCCCAAGCCGTCGGATCAGTGACTGACATGTTAAGTTGTGTGGTATCTATAGCTATACTTCCCAAACCATCAGCTGCTGCAAGAAAAGAAACACACTGTAAGTAGAAAAGTCAACATGTCAGGATTTTTAACCAAAACCTTCAGTGAAAATGAGATATCACAACCACGGTTTATTTTGGGTTTGTTTTGTTTCTTAATTATGATTGACTTTTCAGGCCATTGATAAAAGTGCTTGGTATTATATAGCAAAACAGAAAGACATTGGAAACATTCAACAGACAGAAAATGAAACAAGAGTGATTCAGGCTGGTTGCATGGAAAATTTTTTCAACATGAGGACAGTCAAGCAGTGGAACAGTTGCCACCCTTGTCCACTTTCAAGACTCAACTTGGTAAAGCCCTGAGTAACTGGTCTGGCCCCACGGCTGGCCTTGCTTTGAGCAGGAGGTTGGATTGGAGACCTTCTGAGGCCCCTCCCAACCTGTAAGAATTCCCCTTCAATCATCTGATATAATTTGATTACATATTATCTGTAGCAACTTGTCAGAAAGGTGTGAGAACCAAACACACCTGTTTTCCACAAAGTGCAATTATTTTTTTTTTTTTGGTAAAAGATTTAAGAATATATTATCCCCTAACTAAAGAGGTCAAACCAAATTGATTCACTATGGGAAATACCAAGTTTTGTTCCAAACCCAAAAGAGAATTATAATGAATTGACTACATCAGTGGACAAAGAAAGAGATATGGATGTCAGCTCTAGACTTGTATAAGGCTTTTGACACGATCCCCCACAACACCTTTCTCTCTAAAATGGAGAGATACGAATTTGATGGATGGACTGTTTGGCAGATGAGGAATTGGTTGGATGGTCACATCCAGAGAGTAGTGGTCAATGGCTCAATGTCCAGATGGAAATCGGTGACAAGTGGTGTCCCTCAGCAGTCCGTATTGAGATCAGTACTGTTTAATATCTTAATCAATAACACTGACAGTGGGATTGAGTGCACCCTCAGCAAGTTTGCAAAGACACAAAGCTGAGTGGTGCAGTTGACATGCCTGAGGGATGGGATGCCATCCAGAGGGACCTGGACAAACTTGAGAAGGGGGCCCACATGAGCCTCATGAGTTTCAACAGGCCAAGTGCAAGGTCCTGCACCTGGGTTGGGGCAACGGGCAACCCCCAATATCAATACAGGCTGGGGGATGAAGGGGTTGAGAGCAGCCCCACTGAGAAGGACTGGGGTCTACTGGTGGATGAAAAAGCTGGCCATGAGCTGGCCATGTGTGCTCACAGCCCAGAAGACCAACTGTATAGTGGGCTACATCAAAAGCACTGTGGCCAGTAGGTTGAAGGAGGTGATTCTCCCCCTCTGCTCCGCTCTGGTGAGACCCCACTGGAGTACTGCATCCAGCTCTGGAGTCCTCAGCACAGGAAAGACATGGACCTGTTGAAGCAGGTCCAGAGGAGGTCCACAAAAATGATCAGAGGGATGGAACATCTCTCGTATAAGGACAGGCTGAGAGAGTTGGTGTTGCTCAGCCTGGAGAACTGAAGGCTCTGGGGAGACCTTATTGCAGCCTTCCAGTAATTAAAGAGGGCCTAGAAGAAAGACAGGGACACACTTTCAGTAGGACCTGTAGTAGGATAAGGGGTATTGGTTTTAAACCAAAAGAGGTTTTGCCTCCCCCCATCTCAGTCACAGCTGAAGTCAGCTCTTTCCAGATATTTTCTTATGACCTTTGCAGACCTGGGATATTTACCAGCAGCCATTGCTTTTCCCTAGTTCCTTTTGCTCCTGTTAGACTTCTTCAGCTAGGAATAATTATCTACTGTATTGGCAGCATCTTGATGTCACCGAACACAGGGCCCACACACAGCTCATTAGGCTCTGAAAAATAAAAGATTAAATCAGCTATCAAGTCTCACAGTCAGAACACAGTTGCAAATCAACAGACTGCTTTGGGAATCCGCTCGAAGCTCCTGCCCACTCCTGCTGGATCAACAGCCCCAGCCTCCTTTGCATGCATTTAGTGGCCGCTGTAGAGGCGTTTTAGTGAATGCTCATTCTTGCCTGCTGAACAAACAGTGCCACGTATGAACCTGTCAGACCACTGAAAAGCCCTTCACAAATTAGGTCTTATCAGTAGCTACACAGCCTCCCCCGCATGAAGGAATCAGCTGAAAGAACATCTTAAGGTATGAATATGTCTTTCTTTTTAACTGTTAACTATTAACTGATGTTGCAAGTTTCAAGGAAATAGTCTCCTGTTCAGAGATGAAAAGGAGAAAAAAAGTACTCCACAATGACTCATAGAATGAAGCCTGCAGAGATGTGGAAAAGTAACAAGACCTAACAAAGCTGAGCATGATGCCTGCTCCTTAACTAACACTATCTTTGGCTCACAAAGGTTACTTAGCTCAAAGAAGAGGTGGGGAATCTGTTCCCAGCTAAACCACATTGCTTTTGTCAGGTATCTGTCAGACCATGAATTTTACATACGGGTAACTTCTTGCTGTTGTTATTGTTGTTTGTGAAGCTCACCCCATCAGTGCATCGCTGATTGGAAAGGAGGCTGAATGAGCAAACGGGTTAGGAGTGCGACCAAAGGCTGTGAGCTCCCAGCACTCAAAGCAGAGGGAGAAATCACTGGGGTGGAGATGATCACAGATATATGCCCATGTTAGTCTTTGTCCATTACTCGCATGCGACTGTTGGCAAAGAGGGGCCACATTATTTTTTTATCTAGCCAGCAGCCTAAGAGGTCTGCTGTAGGCTTTGGTACTAGTGGCCAACAACTGACCAAGTGATTCCAAGTGTCTGGGGAGAGGAGGTGCCATTAATGCTGTGCAGGTGCGTGTCAGTGACTTGTTCAGCCTTAAGATATTTGTGCTGTCTTTAAAAAAATATTTGAAAGACCTTGATTAAGAAGTTTCCAACAAGTAAACCCTAAGAATTTGTTTTTAGAAAATAAATAATAAACATGATTACACTATGTTTTAGCTTAACACCTCCCACGCTTTTCTTTTTTCATGTGATGTGCATAAAGTACAAGCTAGAAAGTTTTATATTATAGTTCCCTGACACTGTACAGATCACTTCATAGGAACATGACCACATCAGTAGCTGTAAAGGTGAAGAAAGAGACAGGATCTGACAATGCTGTACACATTTGAGTATGTCATAATTTTCAAATAACAAGCATAGTAGGCTAAAAACAATTTTGTTCAAATCTACAGTGGTTCTATTTAAAAGTCAATATTTATCAATTCCTAATATTTGAATTTGTGATTCCAATTCTTATTTGATCTCCACTATTCATTATACATAACATAAAATAATTTTATTATAAAACCAGCTTTTAAATAACAGCTATAAACACCAAACAAACATGGTCCTCTGCAGGGAATGTGACTAATATAAGGTGAGACACCCTAGATTTATGTCAAGTTTTTAAAAACTGGGTGTCTGCTGTTCAGCTCCTTACACTTGTACTTAGCTCTTTCCACTCAGGTTATAAACTTCTGACCACAAACATCTATTTCAAGGTTAGGGCTGGCTGAATTATTCCTTGTCAGTAAGTTATTTCTCACCCAGTACAGTCCCATTCGGTCTTTATGAATCACTCCCAAATCAATCCTGATTTACAAATATATGCTGAATAGCCCAGATGAAAGTGGCTCACTTCTTCCTGTGGCCAGCAGCCTTGTTGCCTTGATTTAGGAAGGCAGGGATGAAAACGAATAGAGATTAAATGCCTCTTCATATCTTGCTGTGTGTTAGTTGCTTGTCCCCATAATGCATCACACTGACTAATGGGGAGGAAGGAGGTGCTGCCTCATGGTTTTGGGAGATGACCTGAAAAGGTATGGATTATTGGGATAAGGGTCAGAAAATGGGTGTCAGACTCGCTCTGCCACCCCATTTCCCCCTGTTTTACTGACTTGTGAAGTATGTGCTGGGTGACACAATGAGGTCTGCTGCTGAACTCTATGCTCTGCTACCCCCAAACCCACATTGCAGCTGTACCAGCTCTCCCAGGAATGGGAACGAGTCCATAAAGAATCAGACACCTCAGCCTATTGGGTATTAATAGGTGACTTTTTTGGTGTTTGCCTTCTACCAGGTGTTTGTCTTCTACCATATTTCAAATTTGGTATACTTTAATGAATTAGCCGTAAGTATTTGTTAAAGTTCTTTTAGAGAGGGAAGAACATAACGCATGAATATGAAATAAAGCAGAATCAGTTGATTATTTGGTGAAACTCCTGCTGTAATATGCCACAAGCTCTGCCGAATATGTGATGAAAGTCTTTGCTTGAACGATACTCTCATAGCCCACAGTGGCTCTGGGTAGCTTTATTTTCTCTCTGACCATCAAGTGCACTGTTTTATCAGCAGGACCTGGATGCAGCGCAGGCTGAACTAGGGGAAAAACCACAAAAGAGCACGTGAGGAGCCTGAAGTGGAACTAGTCCTATCTAACCAAGAAGTGCTGCAGGCTATTTTGTCAGCAGAAGAGAGCTGAATAACAAACACAAATGCACCTATGAACACTGAATAATTTGCAGCAAGCTGTATGCAGAACTAATGCTACATCCTGAAGGACACAGCCAGTAGAAACTAGCTCTCTTAAAAAGAAAAATACTAATTATGAACATCCCTTGTACCGACAACTCACCAGTTTCCTTAACACAGAGCAACACAAAATGGCTAAAATATTCTCACAGGCATTTCACACCTGATTTAGACTCAACTACTAGCTTCATGACACTGGAAACAAAACAAGCCAGGGAAACAACCAAACCCGCTCGCTAGGTCATATAAAAAGCAAAATCTGTGTATGATGATATGTATGATACATCTGCTAGCAAAGATTCTTGCTTTCTTAATAATAAAAGGAATCACTCTGATACTGGTTAAACAGGCATGGAAGTATAAGCTTATGCATGGATCCTTTGTATCCTGAGCAGACATTAATCAAAACCATTTCACTGACATCTCACCTTTAGAAAGCACTTCTGATTTATAACCCATTAGCACACCTCTGGGCATTAATGACCCAAAGATATATGTAAAAGAAATCTGTGTTCTTAAACACTTGTGCACGGGAGTAGCTTCACTCCTGGGAAGTAACTTCAGAAGCAAATAAAGCCACAATCCTGATTTACAGGAAAAAATGTGCAAGATCTTCCTGGTGTTGCTGGTTCTTTCTTGAGGTCAGGGAAGGGAGGAGGTGGCAGAGATTGACAGAGATTGAGAGCTTCTGATTAACAAAACCATAATGCCAAACAGTTTAAAGTGATTCCATGGGACACTTTTTGTAGTCTCTCTTTTTGCAGACACAATTCAAGTACCAATCCTGGGATGGTGGATTGTGGGAGACATTTAGACTTTCCTCAGACAGGTCGTCAGGAAGATAAAGCACCCTCAAGTCCATACCAATGAGCACTTCTCAGTCATAGCAGTCACAGCAGATTGTACTTAGTACACATATTTTATACCAGGCAATTAAATGCAGTTACCCAAATGAATACAGAACTTGGTTATATATTGTGCATCAATTATCACATGCAATGAATGCCATGAGACAAAGAAATTAACACAACATAAAACTAATTCAATAACACAGCAGATGATTGCTAAGTTAAAATCCTACCCTTTAGATATCCATAACACCCGAGACAATGAATTACGACACAGAGCGAAGCTGATTAAATGCACTATCATAAGGAGGATCTGTGGAGTGCCCCAGTCAGCGGCCAGCCCTGGGATGCAAGGAGGAGGTTTTCTGCCCAACTCTGACACTGACCTGCTGGGTGACCTTTAGTCATTTCACCTCTTTGTCTAATTTTAGTGACCGTTAAATCCTTCCAGGAAAAGACTGATGCCAACAACTTTCTGAAACCTGGAACTACAAGTCGCAAAGAAAATAAATGTTTTTTGGAGCAGGTCCTCAAGACAATGCAGATAGGAGGAACAATGTGGTATCTTGTGAACTGCTACATCTAGGACAGTTTTCCAATTCCTACAAGAACAGCATGTGTGAAGCATTTGTTACTGTTCACTGTGATTCATAGAACAGCGGTCATTAGGCTGGTCACACTCCACCTGACCTGCCAAAGTACAGGGCATTTACCAGGCTAGTTCCAGATGTCTTCTAAAGTATATCAAGTGTTTTGTACTGGTTCTTCCCAGTATTTTTATTTCTCCAGCTGCAGACAGGACTCCAGTAAAGAAGGAAGAAAAAGAAAAAAAAAGATAGACAAGGATTTGCTGTCAGTCATTATCCATTTCTTCCTGACCATCTTAGGATGAAGAAGAAAGCTGGGAGCAGCAACAATGAGCATCATACTTTTGTGCCATTAGCCATCCTACCTGGAACACATGAAAAAAAAATCATCTCCAATGTGACTCTGAAGATAGCTTTTATTAATAATATTGAATGTGCCGTGTTTCAAGAAGAGGCATTGTCTCATACTTTTGCACGGCTAGTGGTATGTTAACACCTAGAAAACCTCACCTAAATTCTGAAATTTAAAAGGAATTGAAGGAAAACACACATTCCTTGCAACAATTTCCAAAAAACATTTCCTAATTCAATTAAAAAAATACATGAGGTACCAGAGCACTTTTGAAAGTGTCTTATTTTCTGGGATGGGACACTAACTTGGGCATCTCACATATACTTCAGCCCCGTGCAGCTGTACTGAACAGAGACCACTTGCTTTCCAGGGTCTCCAGAGAAACCCTGGTTTACCTGGTTTTGTCTGTTACCTCTCCCTCTTACAGGAGGTCTTTGAAAGCAAATATTGACTC
Organism: Syrrhaptes paradoxus; assembly: GCA_013400615.1. Classification (NCBI taxonomy): domain Eukaryota; kingdom Metazoa; phylum Chordata; class Aves; order Pterocliformes; family Pteroclidae; genus Syrrhaptes; species Syrrhaptes paradoxus. The sequence goes on along the minus strand of VZTO01003165.1, from coordinate 18,373 downwards.
TGCAGGAACTGTCACTTTCCTTAAGAAAACAGCTTCATTAGGGACAAGCAGGGTCCTACCCTTGGAGCCTAAATGGGAGCTCTGGTTATGTGTTCACTTAGATAATGCTGATTTTTTGTCTCATGACTGAATTATAACACTTTTGCTCATTCTAGATTATGCCATTAAAAGACTACATTGTCATTTTATAAATTCATAAAACATATGTTGCAGCACTAAGATGGTTCACTTTTCACTATGTAGACTGAATATGTAGGGTTTTGCATAGTTACGAAGGATCCTTTCCAGCTATTTTCACTAAAGACAGTTAATGAGTAAATCATGGCTTTACTGATAGGACTAAGACAATTTAGAAAAAAAGTCACAATATATTTGTAAATTTCCTTTTAAATTTAACAAGCCAATTTGTACAAAACACATTTTCTGGAAGAACTGCTCATTTGAGATGCTGCATTACTTAAATCCCCTGCCCTAACACTTCTTGAAGATAACACATGGTACACACAGAGGCCACATTTCCCTCAGAAAGCAGAACAATGGAAGATTTCAACAGTGAAAAAAAAATAAACAAAGGTCTTCAAGATAAACAGATGTTCTCTTGTGCTGCTCCTTGAAAGGTCACCTAGTAATATTTCATGCTAAAACCTGAACATCACTGGCATCTCAGAGCAAAGTCTTAACAGGTTACAAATGTGCTTTTCCTTTTGTACGTATTTTAGCAGCTGCAGACTGAATATGCTGAAATCTATAAATAACAAAATCTGGAGGCACATTAAGCAAAGCATTATAGAAGTCCAGCTTTGTGATTGAAAAAGCATATGCAGTTCCAAAATCATCTGGAAGGAAAAAAAAAAAAAAAGAAAAAGAAAGCAACTTTGCAGGCTAGCAATGCAGCATGGCCCTGATAAAAACAGGTTTGATTATTCCTTGAACACAAAATGCTGTTGTGAATTGATGATTGCATCTCCATTTTTCACTCTGCCAAGATGACTTGCAATTGTGAATCGCTTCCCATTTAAGGCAGCAGTGGCTTACTGACTAAATTAGACCAACCCTTCCTTTAAACTTCTGCATTTTAAGAATTTATATTTAACAACAAAAAATTATTCTGAAATCTTTTAATTACCTACAGCAGTATTTTAATAGGAGGCCTTGTATTAGACTGTTTTCTACTAAAGGCCACTGACTACTTTAGAAACATGACATCTCACACCACTGTATTTCAGACAATGGAGAAAGCACCCAAAGCACATCTTGAGCAAACACACTTCAGCAACTTCACTGGAAGGCTGCATACTGAAATGAGAGATGCTGGAATGCCTCCTTGATGGCATAAATTAGTACCTGGGCCAGTCATTATGGACCCGTTGGAGCGGGTCCAGAGGAGGGCCACGGAGATGATCAGAGGGCTGGAGCATCTCCCATATGAGGACAGGCTGAGAGAGTTGGGACTGTTCAGCCTGGAGAAGAGAAAGCTCTGGGGAGACCTTAGAGCAGCCTTCCAGTACATAAAGGGTGCCTACAGGAGGGATGGGGAGGGACTCTTCATCAGGGAGTGTAGTGATAGGATGAGGGGTAACTGTTTTAAGCTGAAAGAGGGCAGATTTAGATTAGATATTAGGAAGAATTTTTTACTGTGAGGGTGGTGAGACACTGGAACAGGTTGCCCAGAGAGGCTGTGGATGCCCCACCCCTGGAGGTGTTCAAGACCAGGTTGGATGAGGCTTTGAGCAACCTGGGCTAGTGTAGGGTGCCCCTGCCCATGGCAGGAGGGTTGGAAGTAGACGATCTTTAAGGTCCCTTCCAACCCAAACCATTCTATGATTCTATGATTCTAAGTGTGCTATACATGCTATTTTTTATCTATCTGGGCTTGAGGGAATACCTATATAAATACACCACACTTATCAAATGCCTTCTCCCACTCTAGTGTATAATGTCTAATGTAAACCTCATGTTTACTAGAGCTTCTTCAAGCAGCTGCAATACAAAATGTTGTTTGGTTGGGTTTTTTCAAGAAATACAGATAAGGAAAAGAAAAGACAAAATACACCACCAACAAAAACAAAACACAAAAAACATATCAAGCTGGGACACACATCCAGAAAGAGCATTTTAGCTTCCTGGTTAACCTAAAGTGAAATCACTCCCATGCCACTTCCTGAAAAAATTTACAGCTGGACGGGTAATCCTTATATGTAGCAGAGCCCTGAGGACAGCATCATACAGTCCATCAGAGGCAGGTGAGCCTTGTTACTGAATTCCCAAATGAACACAGACTGCTCTTTTCTAGCCGCAGAAGACCATGAGACAGATGAGTTTCACATGGCAACATTATGTATGGAAAATCTATTTTAAGTAACTTTTTAGAAATTTCTAAAATGCATTCATTATCATTTTTCTTTTCCTTCAAAGCCTGTATAACTGAACTCCTGGAGTTAAAGGAGCCTGTCTTTCCAGGCAGAGATTCATGGGGGAAAAAAATCCTTGTCAATCAAACTATTTTCATATTTTTAAAATACACTTTTATCATCATAGCAAATTGTGACAAGAGGTGACATCTAAGTGTCCTTGGTTAAGTGCCTGGGTGATCTGCACAGCACTTTTTTTCAGAGTGCTGAAGCTATCTAAAGTCATATTGATCAAAATTTTATACAAAACTATCAAGTATTCCCTCAGTGATGGCTGTTAAGTGAAACTCTGGAAAAGAGGTTTAGGCTTGTTTTGTTTCTTTTAATTCAAGGTTTCTGGTGATAAATTCTGCTTAAGAGAAGAAGTCACTATCTCTTCTACCAACTTACATCTGTCCTAACTTGAAAAGCTGCCATCCCATCTCAGCAAATCACACTCAGGATCTTTTTTCCAGCTACAGGCTCTAATTTGGTAGTGTGCTCTCTGATCTCATTTATCTTGTACTCCTTCCATTCCTTGTAGTATATCTCCTGTTCTTCTCCATTTACCTCACAGTACTCTTTCTTATCTTTCTTTGTACTTTTTTGTTTCCATCCACTGACTCCATGCTTCCCCTTTACATCAGAAGCACATTCCCTTGCCTTAGTCTGCTACGGGCCATTCCCTTATCCAATGTATCTCTTCACAGGCAAGATGGTATTGTCTGTTATGTTGTGCTGTTTCATTAGGGGAGGGAGGGATTCATCCCATCTAACTTCAGCTAATGCAGGTGTCCATGCCTGAGCTTTTCTGCTGCCCTCTTGCCAATGGCAAGAACAAGATACTTCCAACAGCCTGTTTCAGACACCTACCTCGCTAGGCAGTGAAACACAGCTTGGAGGTACACATCTTGCTTCTCTGGCTAGTTTTGGATATGGACATCTGTTTTGTCAGACACCCATGGGATGAGATGAGCTGGGCTGAGTGAATTGTGCCTTAGGAGCCCAACCATCGCTCAGCTACCTGCGTACCCCATGAATCCCAACAAGACACTCGGTACCAAGGGACTTGAGTCCCACTCCTGTCCTTTGCCTGCCTGATAACTCCAGCACAGTGAACCTCAGGAGAACAGAAATAATGAGTCAGTTTGCAATAACTCATGAGAATGTCTCCAAATACAGATACATACAGATATCTAGAGAGGGAGATGGTTTGCTTTCTGCTTTTTTTTCCCTGCCCATCCCTGGTGAATATGCCAACATATGACTATTAGTGTTTGACAACCTGAGCTACCCACTCAAGAACATTTCCTACAACTGTGATGCACTACATCCGCATGTGCTCTGGGAGAGAGAATTCATCCTGGATCTTTTCTTCCTACTTCCAAATTAATCCCATCTCCTTAGCTCCCTTTGTTTTCTAGACATTTAACTCCCTTGCTCCTTGCAGCTCCTATTTTAAAGATCAGTGTGGATGACACACACCTCTCAGCTACCACAATCCACTATTTCTGTTCATCAGCCTTCCTCAGGCTGCTAAGATGAGCCAGGAATTTTGCCTGTTTGCTGAACATTTGTGTATGGGATCACTAACAGGTTACTGTAGGTCTGTAAATTTAGAAATACCATGCATTCTGTCGGTGTGGTCTTTTTTACAGGACACTTGGACACCTTTCTCTTCCATTGAGAGAGAAGCTATCTCATATTTAATGCAAGGTCAGATTAGGAGAATAGCAGTTACTGTGCACCAGCTATGACAAGGCATCAAAAATATTTAAAGGTTTCTCCCTTGTAAGTAGCTGTCAGGGCGTCAGGGCAGAGGAAGATTGAGCTGCAGATCATGGTGGATATGATACCAAAAGCCCTCCCTCCTTCCAGGTGGTCCTGCTGTACCTTTACCCAGACAACAACTTTCCCACTACCCTTTCCCTGAAACACTTCCTTGTATGTGCTTTGCTTTCTCCAGTTTCAATTATAATTCTTCAGGGCAGGAGATGATGTGGATTTTCTCTCAGGTAGGGCTAAAACCTACTAGAGACCCGGCCCTCCTTGTGCTGTAATTGGCTGGTGCTGGCTTTAGCCAGGATCCCCCTAGGAAGGGATGTCAGTGAGCCAGTGATGCTCTGAGAGCCAGAAGCAAGGCCACCCTCCTGTCAGGCTTCTGCACAGCATCTCATGCAGCCAGGCTTTCGTACCTTTTGGGACTTTTAAGATGCTACTGTGATGTAAAATCAGGAACACTGATGATAGAATCCCCCTCTCTACTCATGCAGGCCCTCTCCCCCTTTCATGTAGTTAATAATCTTGTCACCCATCATTTTCCAAAGTGTTGTAGGTTTGTTTGTCTTGTCTTATTTGAATTATGAGCTCTTCAGGGCAGAGAATTTGCTTTTATCTATGTTGGTAAAGTACAGTGTAAATTTACTGCACTATATAAATATTTTCTAATAACAAGGGCAATAACTAGAATAATGCATTTACTTTACTGTAATAACAATACTGTAATAACAGTATTTCCAAGCTTCAAATTACAATCAGAAACAACCCAAAGTCAACAACAAGGCCAAAAGATTCGCAGAAACTCTAACTGCAAAGCGGAAGCCATGAAGTCACTGTGTATAACTTTGGTAAATTAGTTACTTATATTCATAAATAGCAATTGTTACTGCAGTAAAAATTCTTGCAAATTGTCCCTCTGGAAAACATAAAGCAGAACATAACCAGTGTAAACCAGCAGAGCACTGCTTCACGTGTGTATTATAAGGGTCACAAATGGCCTCCTAGTTACTTTTTAAACAAATGCAATGTTAATACTTTCACTGCAACATTATGAATAAAGCATTTGGCCTGTAGCTAGGAATATGGTAACTGATGGCTTTTGACTTGTTTACATTGTCATCCGGCAAACTTCTGTACCATGCTCTCCTGGGACTAAATCTTGACTACACCCCTTGAATGTGGAGAGGACATAGCCTGTGCAGAGGGCACTGGGGTGCAGAAGTTTTCCTCAGCTTCGTCCAATATGGCTCAATGGCCACCACTTGATACCCTCCCTACAGCAGCACAGAGCTCTTTGGGCACACAGGAGGGAGAACCGTGTGCCAGGGTCAGTGTCCATGCCTCTTTGGCACCATCTCTGCTCATATTGTTAATGGTTTCTTTATTCTTGTAAGTTCCAAGGTATCAAGTAAATCAAAATAATTGTGATGATGCAAGGGATTAAACCGACAGAGTATGCACTGCCCTTGTTTATCCAGGGGGTGCAAAGCAGACACATGTAGAGAACAAAGCCCTGTCCTTTAAATTTACAGTCTGAGTAGAAAATGTTTTGTGAGACCGGTGTATTTCTGTCTGAAATACTTGGCTTAATTTAGGTGTGTCTGGATGACCCTAGCAGCCTGTGATATATAAGCGGTCAGGTTAAATGACCTCTGTGTACCTTTTTCTCTGAAGCTCAGAGCAACAGCAAGAGGAACACTTTGAATTAGTCACATTTATTATTCTTTTAATTGCCTGCTAATATTTCTTTCAGTAGGAAAGACTATCTTTTCTTTCTATCTCCAAATGTCTTCCAAACTATCCAAAATTGCAGTTCAGCCAAAACAAATACAGGGTCTTCAGTTCTCTAGAAATGGAAAAGCAACTGGACAGGGATCCAGGATATTCCTGTTCCTCATCTAGCTCTGCAATAGACCTTGGGCAAGTAATTTAAACTGTCTGTGCCTTGATCCTCCACCCATGAAATGGTGTGATAATACTTTCTTTATCCCACACTTTATTAATCTTGCCTAGTCAGGCTGTTCTCTGCTTATGGGGTACGTCTAGCATCACAGGACCATGACCTGGGCTGGCAGGTAACACAGGATTGCAGTAGGTCAAGGACTATTTTTTTCCTAGTAAAAATCAAAACCAAAACAGAGTAGAACAAACAAAAAAAAGACAATGATAATAATTTCTTATGGAATCTCTGTCTATCTGAATGTGGAGAAAATAACCAGTTTCCTTTAAAAGGACTTGCAATGAAATTCACACTCTGTCAGGTGTAAATTACAGCCTGTATCTCATCTTGTTCTATCTACAGCTCCTTTCTTAGTCATGCATAGCAGCAGTGTACAAAAATATTTCCTGCATGTGATCAAGCAAGTATGGGCACATAAGATGAAAAAAAATATGAGACTTTAAAAAAATTGTTTACTGGTATCTTAAAAGAAAACTAAAAGTTTGTAGTCATGTCATTTCTCAATCAGATAACTAATTTACTTGAGAATACAACTGTGCTTGGGAACACAATTCAAATAAATCTATGAAATATTTTGTTTAGGAAGGTACAGGAAACTGAGGTAGCTAAAAATAAATTACAAAAAAAAAAAATCCCAGGACTATGATTATATTGTGCAATCACAGATATAGTAGATCACTTAAATTAAGTCCTGATAATAACAGAGCTGCTCAGTGGAATAGCAAGGGAGATATGCTTTCCATCCTTTATTCTTAGTGTTTTACACAAGACTTTCTGTTTGCATATGCTTTATGATTTCTAATATATTACTTCAGGCAAATATCTCTACACCATAGTAAACACTGCAGAAATGCAGTTTCATCTATGCTCATCTTTAAAACAGCAAACTCCTCCCCATGTCCCACGGGTTGGTGACACTGCAAAGTGCATCACTGGCACACAGTGAAGCATCACCAACTTCAGGAAGAGTCACAAGATGGAGTTGTAGCACATTGTTGTGTTAGTCCATATTTTAGAATACAAACAAGATTTCAACTCTGGTAGAAATTCAATGTTGTTAATCTTCTTTAGGACAATTGTGGCTAGGGGCAAGGGAGCAGCGTATTCAGTTTCATTACATGGCCAGAAATGACTGAGCTAGGCAATTCTCTCTTTTAAGTTGGCAATTTCCTTTCATTAGGAATAGTTTAAAAAGTCTTAATTGTTAAGCTATCTATACAAAGACTACACATAAGCTTTACTACTGATTAGCTCTCCAAACGCTTATCAGTTGGTGAAGACCTGATGTCTGCCACAGGTCACAGAAGAAACAATAATTTTCTACATAAAAATCAAACTCTTCCATTGGGTGCTCAAGTTAAAAATTTGCTTGTTTGAATAGCGCATGAATAAAATAGCTCTGTATGGTTTCTCAGTGAATAAAAAGAGATGCCATGCCTGCTGTAAATAGCTACAGATCCTCTGAAGAGCCTGCAGACAAGGCACCACATTTTCCTGTCATCCTGGCACAGTTTTTGCACTTTCCAGGATAAAGCAATCAAGTTTTGACCTTTGGTTTCCTAAAAATCAACATCTGGGCCAGTAAATTCAGTCCATGCATGTTTCTAAGGGGGCTTTAATGGTGGAAAGATTCATGCTCCGTCTCATCTCAGTAGTACTAAGATTCACGTATACAGATCCATCCCTGAGAATGGCCTGGCCTCTGTTGTCATTAATTGAAGCATATTAAGACACTTGGCAGAAAAAAAAAATATCCAAATTTGAAATGTCAAGAGACAGATCCATCTAGTTTCACATCCTGTTGTTATAATATACCTTAATGATGGTTAATTAGGAGATATTGCTCCTGGTGGAAGAGCATCTGATACAGCTTTTGTGGGCGATTAAACATAGAACAGAGTCCGCTGCCTTTGTTGAATGCAAGATCTGTTTATTATGACTGTACAAAGTCATTTAGAGCATCATCCCTCTTATATAGCAAAACAAAAGAAAGTCACAGGCCAAAAAATATTTCCCTTGCATCATGATGCTTGAATATTCCCTGCTGTCTTTTTAAATTTTTTACAGCTGGCCCCTTAGGACTCTAGTGCATGATCCAGCTCCCACTGAAGTTAATCAGGGGCTTCTCAGTTGGCTTCAGCTGAGTAATATCACATCCTAAATGAACAGCAGAGAGTAAAGGGCTGAGAGAAAAGAAGTGCTACAGGGATTGACCCTTGTGGAAAAACAATACAGTTGGACAGCATCAACGAGGGCTTCGATGCCATTTGTGAAAGACTAATCTTGATTTATTGGAGCAGTGTGATTAGCTGGAGTCCCTCCTTCATACGGTATAAAATACAAAAAGTAGAAACCCAAACTGAAGCCATAAGCTCAGCTTCTGCCGGTGCCAGTAAGGTCTGCGCACACTCATTGATCTATGGCTGCATATGACCCCAAAATATGTTTTGCTAGGCTGCCTGAGATCATTGCTCATGCCTAGAATAGAAATGGCACGACAGGTTTTATCACTGAGAAGTAAACAGTTCATGTCTTCTGCCTGAAAAGTAACCAAATTAACATTTGTGAAGTAGTCTTTTTTCTCAGTTAAAAAACTAAAAGTAGCATTATTGGCTGGATTGTCTGTACTAGAAAAAGTCTTCTTTTTCACACGCTGGTTTACTAAACACTCATTTACTCTGTACTGCAACAATTGTGACAAATCATCTGCTATTTATTCTTTACTGCAACTACATGTTTTGGGCAAATAATTTTTATTTATTTATTTATTTATTTTTATAAGCTAAATCACTCTTTTGATGCATTTTCCCATTCCCAGTGATGGATTTTATCTTTGATATGTGATCCAGCTACTTAACTACCTCTCACCACTTCTCCCATGAATTGTTTATACAGCAACTTGGCAGCATAATTTGCATATCACATGAAAGATCCCATTACATGTTCCCAGAGGTGCGGTTTCACCAGCTTTATCACTTTCTGCCACCTATGTGTATCACCGAAGCAAGAGTGTCTGGTTAATCCAGAAAGGCACTGCTTGGCTGCCAATAATAATTAAACATTAATGATGCAGTTACAAAATTTTCAGTCATTCAAAATTTATCTCCCCATTGTCTTTGATAAATATAATACCTACAAAATACATTTATCTTTTAATATAATTTTTCCCCCCACAGAAGATCACAGAGCATTACCTTTACTGTATTCTGTTCAACTGTTGCAGACTTGACCTAAAATACTTAGACAAGGAACAAATGCAACAAAGGAAGAAAAGTGAAAAAGCAGGGAAATGTGCTTAGAAGCAGAATAACTCAATGTACCACAGAAGAGCCAGAGAAGACCTGGGGCTGGAGATGGTATGTGCTCTCTGGACTCTTATTTGGTGATGGAAGGCAACAATGGCTCTAACTGCAGGTTTCTTCGGGATGAAAAACCCATGTTTGGATCTATTCCAGATTATTCTTCACCCATTGTATGAAACATTAAAAAACAACAGCAGCATAACTTTCACTGAGAGGAACTCTTACTCCAAGAGCACTCTAGCAACATCAAAGCATACAACCACTGGGGATCAGGGGACAGAAATTAAAGGGAAGCAAGATCTACATCACAGTAAAGCATCTACAAATTTCCTTGCACAAAGCATTGCTGCCTCCAGATGTTTTCCCAATAAGCAGATAAACACCCCTGTGACTTCAAATAGAGTCATCTGACATACATTTGGGTGGAAAAAACATTGCAGTTACCAAACCCTGCTACCTTTGATTGTCCCTGTGCAAATACACTGTGCAGTGAAAGACTACAAGCATGAAATTTCAGAAGTGCAAACTCAGTTTGGATGAAATTTGGAGTCTGAGAGGTAGAGCAGACTTACTAACAAAAACAGTCTCCTTAGAACATACTCCAGGCAACCCTAGTAACACCACCCATCAGTTGCAGACAGTGCAATAGCTGCCCCAGCACCTTTCTCTCTGGCAATATGACAAACCCACAAAATCCTTAGTACTATAGAGGGCTGGAAGACAGAGTAGGGGTTGATTCACTGACAAAACTAAGGGACTATTGAGTTAGTAGCCTTTGAGTCACAAGGTCAGCCTCCATGTACAGTGATAGAAACATGTTATCCTCCCATAGCCAGAGAGCGCATTATGTAGTGCAACAGCTAGCAGTCACAGTGACAGAGCAAAAGGCAGATTAAGCACTGCTGTCCCATCAGGTCCAGGGACAGCCTGGTGGGCAGGAAGGAAAATCTGAGCTGTTCCTGCCTGTTTAAAAGAGAGCACTTAGTTTTCGAGCCTGTCAGCATGATCTGTCTTGAACACATTGTGCTTACTGACATGCCATCCTGACATTTTGGTTTAGTAGTACAAACGAAAAAAAAAAAGAGGTAAGGTTATAAAATCAAATATGATGTTTTCTGCATGTTAAAAGAAGTACTGCTCCCACAGAGACCTGGAACCTCAAACCGCTGCAGTGCTGTGCCAGTACATGAAAACCAAAAAATGGAACTGACCTGGGTTTCACGGTTCAAGCGTGCCGTGGCAGGAATCCCGGCACTACTTCCAAATTCAACACTCGAATAAACACAGTTGTAGTTTCTTGAAGTGGATGCTTTTAATGCAATCTGAAAAGGGTGAGAGAAAGGGCATAATCCTGAAGCCTGTATTTCTTAGGTAGAAATAATTCTGCCTAGAGAAGTCTGGCTCGTGACTGTTTGCTATTAAGACTGTACAGGAGAGAGGGACCGTCTTTGAGTTCACATACTTAACGCTCAGTGGTGTGTCTGCAGAGTGGCAGGAAATAAACAACAGCAAGGAGGGGTTAACCAGAGACCTGCTGGCTAAAATCTACATGCCTAGAAACAGAAGGGAGAGGGTTGTAAGTTCAGATATAGTTTAATTGTTTCTAACAGGGGGATCAGCCATAGAGATACCTGGAACAAAGACATCTATCATAAACTGTACCCATTTTCCATTTCCCCGCTAAGCCCAAAACAGCAGTCGTGCATGAGCAAAATGAGCACCACTGCAAAGCATTTGTACAGTAAGTAGACAGTCAGGACAGAGGTTAAATAAGGCACCCATGCATGGATCTCCATCAGAATACCTAAAAGCCCTCAGTTACACCCCAGGATGTATCCTGTGTTATTCCCCAAGATAGCTGTGTGCCTTTTGGATAAATGCCACCATTCTGCCATAGTTGCATTAAGGGAACATTCACACAGAAAGTCAGATGAAAGTAAAAATGTCTCAGAGCCTGATCTGAGACGGTAGAAAATTCCTTACTTGGAGGCTGTCTACCAAAATTTCACCACTACTCTAATAGATTTTCCCTTTCTTCACATTTGACGCAGCAGGCAGTAAAGAGATGTGCTTGGTAAAGCCATCAGCAGTGGCTGCAGACATTGGTCTGGAGTTGGGCATGGAGCACACACAGCATGAGTCAGAAAGTCCATATGAGGGGAGGGCTTGAGAGGAGGAGAGAGAGCAGCTGCCCATTTCGCTTGGAAATGTGCAGAGAAAGAGTGAGCCAAGTTATACTTCAGAAGAGCTTGTTCAGCTGCAAGATGTAAAGGATACAGCAGACATTTTCCAGAAGATCTGTCACAAGCATTGACATTGGCAGAAATCAGATGTGGTTGAAGATATTTTGCTAACAACCTTGGTAATTTTTCTCAGAGAAAGACCTGGGGTACTGTCCCTGCTCCAAAAAAAAAAAAAAAACCCAACTCTGTTACAGAATTACTGGACAATGATAACACCCATTCTAATGGAGAAACATACTGTAAAGCATAACGTAACACTGTGGTTGTACACATTTTTTGCATACAGGATATTTATAGATGCTAAGCCGGGCAATTTCATATCTCTAGGTATTTACTCTATGCTTGTAAAATGGAATGGCATTTTTCATCCCATCTTGACTGGAAGAGAGAATACATTTAGGTTATAAATTGTTCTGAATTACTTGTTAATGCTATCAGCTTTTCTGTATCTGCTTGTAGGAGGGACAGAAGGGAGATGGATAATGGCTTACACATAAAACCATAGAGGAGAAAACCAGAAAGCAAGCTTTGTTTTCAACACGTTTAAACTGTTCAAATGACAGGAATCGGTTGCCTTGGAAGCAGATCTGTAGCTAAATGAAACCTTTCACCTGTCCAACATATGAAATATTTATTATCTGAGGGTGACTAGAGATTCAGTAAAGCCAGACATACAATGCAGAAAGCAGACCCTGGCTCACCACCTCCATGAATTTCACAGGTCCTGTGGCAGCCAGATTAGATTTTGCCACAGAGAGAGGGGAGTGGGATCAATTGAAGTATTGGGTATAAGTAGCAACACAAGAGGAGAGCAAATTCCTAACTTTATACGTGATTTAACCAGGTTGGTGAAGCAAAATGATGATGCTCCTCCTATACAGTGTTTAGTAAGGCTGCAAAATGTTATAGTTTCCAATTAGAGAGAAGAACCCACTCTCTCTTTAGATAATTACTTTTCCAATAAATTATTCTTGGCCACTTGTTTCCCAATAAAAATTGCCCAGTGTTTTTGTCTTATAGAAGTTGTTGGGTTTTGGTTTTGCTTTTTTTTTTTCCCCTTCTCTTTTGTGTGGGTTGGAATTAATTTTCTATAGGGCTGAAACTTGGCAGAGATCCAGGCACAATTATCTGAAAAATGTTCATACTAAAGTTCAATGATGGGATTCCTTGTTTATTTTATCTCAAAGCCTCCCTGAGAATTCAGTCCTACAAAATGGAGCACAGTTGATGCACAAGTGGTCATGTAAACCAGTTCACTTTATTTTTCAGGAAAAAGACTTTACACATTTCTGTTGTTGCAGATACAACCCTGAGTATGAATGAAGGCCAGAGCCATTATTTAAGAAAGTAATATTTTTGCATAGCTGCTTTCAGCAGCGAATCACTCTTTGAAAGAACTTTGACATTTTTGCCCTTTATCACACTCTTTTTTTTTCTCAGAAAATACGGATTTCCAAGGCCTTTGGCATCCTTACTAATACTAAACAGCTTTAACATCTGCATTCAAGCTATTGAAGTTGTCTAGTTAAGCTAAGAGGTAAAAATAAAGAATGTCCAATGTCATCATACCCTAAATTGTACCACAATAAAGTACAATAACTTTCTGCATGTGTGTATGCGTGTGTGAAGTGACTGAAAACTTGTAGCAAGTTAACAGACAACACCAAAATATGATTGCTCCTTTCAGTTCTTGCCGCTTCCTCCTTATCACATTCCACTTGGCAATTGCACTAAGATTTTAGCAGTCAATACTGGATCAGATAATATCATTTCAAGTCGGGATTGCAAACTCTTGGGTGCTGCACAGAACTGATCCTGCCCTAACAATTAAGATGGAAGTGAAGCATGAACAAGCTGGGGAGGTGAGGAGAGGAGGAAGAAGAGTGCAAGAAAAGAGGCAATATGGTATCTGAATGATGCCATTGTACAAACTGCACCACCACAGTTTGAAACCTGTGCATATACTGCTGGAAAATGGGGATTCTTGGCTTCACAGTAGCAGGCAGCATCTATCTCTAGCCTCTTTCACAGCATAATAGACCTTAAAATATTAACCATTCCTCTGTTCCAGTTATGCTGTTTTGGCACTAGTCCTGTGCCATAATAGAGTGCAGGAGCACTTCCCCATCCCCAGCACGTAACTCTTAGTTTTATGCTCAGGAGAGCAGGCTTTTTCTAGACCTTTCCTACATTTTTATTGCTTCTGTGCAAATTACTTCCTCCAAGTCTGCTACAGTCCCTTTGCCCTTTCAGAGAGTGCCGTGCTTATGCTTTCCCAACAAGTTTGCCAGAGGGAGGTTGCCATGCTCCAAGTGCACCAGAAAGTGCAGAACGTGCCTTCTTTCCTGCATTCCCATATGCCTGGAATACCCCCTTCCTTTCCCACCATGGTACATCAAGTACTTCCCCCTTCTTTCAGAAAGCTGAGAATCCATCTGTTTGGCAAAGCACTCCATCTGCAACGACAGCAAGTCCAGTGATGTGCTGCCAATATTTCAACAAAGGGCTCCTCTAAACCCATTCCCCTGAGTCGGTAACACAGCCCATGTCCCCAGGGTGGGGATGCTCACAGACAGGAGGCGTGTGGGACTGGCGGACTCTATTCATTTGGTTTTCCCATTTCAGCAAAATGCTTTCCCATATTCAAGGAAAGAGGCAGCAGCATTTGGCAAACACGTTTCTGTTATGTGCCTCCTACCAGAAACATTCATACTTGGGTCTTGGAAAGAAAAAAATTATCCACTTTGTTGAGAGAGTTGCAGTGTTCACCCAGAAAAAAATATGAGGGATGAAGATAGTAAGGATGAATTTGAATCCCTTTAAGGGACTGCTGAGGACTCTATCTAGAGTTTTAAGCAAATTAGGGAAAGGGCTCCAGTTACAAAAGAGGAAAACATGCCAAATTTTCCTTTCAGCACAATGCTAGTGAAGGGCTGAGTTTTCCAAACATGACTGGTAATTCTGAGGACAGAGGTGAGGGAAGAGGGCTCAACAGTTAAGGCAGGCAGTTTTTCAGAAGGCAAGTGTACAGAGCTTTTGCCATTCACACTCTGTATCAGTTCTGAATACATATTGTACAGTGCATAAATAAATACATGCATGCATGTGTAAATACACGGGTATTGGACAGTTGATTTTGCAAACTTTGTCTGCTGCATTTCCTTCACACGCTGTTCTGTCTCAGGCATTTGAAAAGCTCAGCCTTGATAGTTTTCNCTCTTTGCATTGGAACACGTAACCTATACCACTATAGCTCTCTTATCTTGACATGCTCTTCAAATTGTAAGTAAGAAAAAAAAACTTGGACTCAACAATTCAGTACATCCCTCATGAAAGCTGCTTGCATTAAGCAGCAGGTTCTTCAGAGAAAAAAAACCCAAACATTTAAAGCAGATAACTTGTTGGGTTTGAAGAATAAAGAACACAAGATTAGTGTCAGTGCTTGCCATCGTATAATTTAGCTTTATAGAATTAATCTATAATACATGTGCAAATTATCATACTAAATAATCTGTATTTACATTTCAGGAAGCAATTTTTAAAAAATATGTTCTGATTTTGTCTACTTTGGTTGCCACACAGACAGCAAAGTATCAAGTCTCTTACTTAAAAATGCAGGTAGTGCTAATGCATTTGTCCTATAACAAATTATTTCAGAGAGAAATACCGATCCTTATCTAGCAAAGCACAGCAGCACATTTTGGAGCTTACCCATCTATAGCAAAACAGTTTGGAACATGTTTATGTTTAAAGCCTTTGTTGAATAGGCAGAGATTAAGCACATGCTCAGTCAGTCTGTTGAACTGGGGCCAGTTCTAGGCTTCCACAAGGCGATCTGAAATGCTCTCTCTCTTTACAGAGCTGTTCTGCATAGCCACCAGTCTGGCTCCAGTAGCCTGGGTCTCCTATAAGATGGTCTAAGAAAGGTGATATATGAAAGATAACAAAAGGCAAATAGAGCCCTAACTCAAACATTACTGGGAACTTTTCCTCCAAGCCAGGCAAGACAAAGGCTTTTGAAACAAAAAGGGTGATATGGCCCAGGAGGGCTGGAGCACAGCTGACCCAAGGCACAAACTTTACAGCCACAGAAATCCTACCAGACAAATCAGTAAGGCTGGACAGCATGGGTGGAACATAAGGATCCTTATAGCCTTTTTTGCAGACAATAAAA
>VZTO01003163.1:0-19879 GCA_013400615.1 Syrrhaptes paradoxus | reverse complement strand
TGGCTGGTAATTTTTGACAGCCTCACACCTTATAAACACGAAAACATCTAGCATGGATCACAAAGCAATGTGGATACCAAATATCAGCTGTGCCAATATAAGCAGAGGAAGAACGATGTCATGAAAAGAAAGTGCTCGTGTTAAACTGGGAGTCATGATCCTGGCTGGATGAGGCTTTGAGCAACCTGGGCTAGTGGAAGGTGTCCCTGCCCATGGCAGGGGGGTTGGAACTCAATGATCTTTAAGGTCCCTTCCAACCCAAACCATTCTATGGTCTTATGACAGAAAACCCCATCCATCAAGATTCACATTAAAAACATTGATCTAATTTTAGGAGACCTCCCCTTAGACATAAACCCCATTGCAAGACAAAAAATGTCACTGGTTTATCCTCTGAGTAATCCAGCTCCATCAGGAGACCGGATAGTAGTTTTAATAAAATGGGACTCATAAGTTTTTATTACTTTTATAATGAATGCTTTTCAGTTTTATTGCCTCTTGGAAGGAGTAATTTAGCTTCTCTATTTAAACATGACTTTTTATCCTTCACAACCTGTAGGTTTCAATGCTATGTTTCTAACATCATAAATATAAATGCAGATACTGAGGTTTTAATAAAGTTATGAAGTTCTTTTCACGGATATATACAATATATGATTTTGAAAATCATAGGGAAAGGAAAGAAGATTTAATCGCTTTTCAAGGCTGATAACACAATTTTTGAGAATACAATATAAGCTCTACAAAGTGGTTATCAGCGATCACACTGAGTTAGGTAATATATACTGTTTGATATCCATTTCGATGCTTCTCTTGCTCTTCAAATTTTCCTGGAAAAAGCATTCTAATATATTTCCCATATACTAATATCATGGCCCTTACTGACATTTTTCTATAAAGTGAACCAAGAGACTGATACTGATTTCAAGGGGAAGAAAAAATTAATTTACGTTCTGCTCTTTTTCTCTTTCACCATGGTTTAAAGAGTTAAGTGTCAGAAATTTAAAAATACTGCTCCTGAAGTACTGCCTAATTTTTTTATAGAGTTTTGGAATAGACAGGAAAGACACGCTCTGATATTATAAAAGTTTGGTTTGTCCTTCTCTGATTTTATTTGCTACAGAGGAAATGGGAAAAAAACTAATATATTTGTTCTGGTTTTAGACAATATAGCCTGGTTTTAAAATCGTGAAAAATCTCTAATAAGTAGTGAAATTCTGGCATCACCAGACATGTCCTAGTAAACAACTGACTGAAGTACACTGGCAACCTGAAATTCTAATAATAAAACTATAGAAGGCAAAGCTGTAAAAGCTGTCAGGTATAGAAACCACGAACATTTATTTTTTTACCTTTCTCTTTCCTATATATCTGAGTGACATGACATCAGTAAAATGTTTATAATAATCTGAAGAAATGTTTAAAAATAGTTTTTCAAATCTAAAGCTGAAGCCAAACAAAAAATTCTTTTTTTCATTTTGCTATAACTAAAGGGGACACAATACAAAGAAACAGCAATTTTCAACAACTGCATGTATTCTGATATGGACTGGCCAGCTAAAAACAAAAATTAAAGAGGCAATTCACAGCTACACAAGTTGTAACAGGAGTTGGCAATGGAAGCTGATTCATCACTGCCTCCCACCTCTAAAATGCTGAGCATGTGCAACTTCCATACACCACCTCAGAACACTCCGGCATTCGTGTATGACACGAGAGCAGAGGGTCGTTTATAAAGTACTCATTAGCTGGTTACGGCATTTCCAAGATAACAGAGTGAACAAGTACATAAGACAGAAAATTATTAATATCAAAATTTAGTAAAGCTTCACCCTGTCGGATTTCATGAGGAAATCCCAATTTTTTTTTTTTCAACTGTAGCTGCCTGTAACTGAAATTTGGAGGTTGCTAATATGTAATCATTACTCAAATAATTAAGCTTGGGAGCAATAGATTTTTTTTAATTAGCTATCTCAAAGTAAGTACCATTATAATAATCTAATTATCCTTTGAGGCAGCTCTATGCATAAATGCTTTAAACATTCATTGCTTTACTACTGGGTGCTATGCCTCAATTTATACACTCTACAAGAAAATAAAATTGGTGTTATCCACTGAAGAACATTCCTGAACAGAAAACGTCAGAATCCCGAATGCTGGAATTTTGTTTTTCTTTCAAGACTTTCTAAGGCTTAGAGAAATAAAACAACTTCTGTATTTAAATTAAAAAAATATATATTTTTTTTTGTTTTTCTTTGTGATTTATGTCATTTACACTGTCTGCACCTGCAGGTGGAATAACACCACTCCTCAAATGATTGAGCGATACAACTGTTAACGAGTAGCCTTGAAGATTTTCAGATACCTCTGTCTTATATTTTATAAACTAGGCTTTCGGCAAAACTACTTCTGAAAAAGCCTCTTAGCAATTTTTAAGAATTGTTGGTTTATCTGCTCAGCAAAAAGACTGCAACATGGGAAGGCACAACCTAGCTAGAGGGGGTACCTACAGCGAAAACGCAGCAGCACACATAGCAGCAAGCCTGCTGTGGAATTGGTCCACATTGGGGATGCTGCCAGCAAGAAAGCATGTGCCAGCATGTTTTCATCCATACTGCAACTTTCAGTAGATCCAGGGAAAGCTGAAGGGAATCTATCCATTGGTGTGTCAATCAGTTTGTATTTTTAAAGGCTACATCCAATAATACCTTTATGAACCAATAATTTGCCATGCCAAGATCATTTTTCTATATTAAATATAATGGTCTCTTTGTACTTTTTTTACACATTTTAAAAACTCCTGGAATTGAGATACCAGGAGATGTTAGAATCATTCGAGTATTCTGTTTTAAGATTAACCATTAGACCCACTATCATTATTTTTGATTAAAATGTCGCCTAAACATGAGAATTAGCTTTGGTTAAAAAAATACTCTCTTCCTAACTGGTCAGTAAAACAATCTTCCTAAATAACAGATACATTAGGATGTATATTTTCTTGTTCTCAGATCACCCCCATTATATCAGACTTCAACTTTGCTCACAAAATATTTGCATTTTTTTTTCTCATTTCTTTATTCTTCACCTGATAATGAGTGCTTCTTCCCCCATTCTAGAATTTTGACAGAATTCATTCAGACTTCTGAAATCCACCTTCTTTTGCAACCAACCTGCCTCAACTGCATTTTCTACACCTACAGCTCTTGTGTCTTAATGATAACAGCATGGTTTTAGAATAGGGTACCTGATACACCTCACAACTCCAACATCCTGCTATTCAAAAATAGACAACTACTTTCTCTTACTGGCTGTTCTATCTATCAGAAGGCCATCCCCAGGAAAAGACTTGTCCAAAAGATACATTTTGAAAAATTCAGCACTATCTGTTTTGGAACACCAATAGCAAAAACTAACGTTTATTAATGTCCTGACTGTTATCCTCCAGAAATGTAACTCTGAGGACAGAAAAATAACCTTAGCTTTATTAGTTGACACATAACAGGTCTAGAAATAACAAAGACAGAATTATGGTTTGTGAACAGACAGCTCATAATGCAGCTGATATTAAAAAGAAAATTAAAATGTCTTTACTATAAATTTCCCTTCTGCCTAATAGAATTGTATTAATTACATATATTCTATATAAAAGGTGAACACTTCATTGTAAACAAAGAACGTCTCAAATGAAAAAAAAAGTTACCCAGAAGAGAGATCACAGAACTCCAAAATGCTTAATTTTAACATCTTATATCAAACCATCTAAATCAGAAGTTTGAAACTATATATGGAATCTATCGAGTAATTCAGCTTTCTGGTTTGTTATTTTGACAGAGAAAACATATTTTTTTTTTACTTAAGTGAGGCCAACCTTCTGCCCTTATTATTTATATAAAGCCTTTAAAATATTGTCAAACAGATGTTAAGGAATTGAATTTGAAATGCAAGTAAAGCAATTCAAAGCTAGAAAAGATACTTATGTAATGTGATTCTTGCATTATAATTCCATAGTTTCTGTATTGAGTTAGAGCAATAAGATGGACAAATAGGCACAACATTTCAAAGTATTAGACTGATGAAAACATTTCTTCACCAATTTAGTACAGCACCAGGAAATTTGGATCTGTTCCACAAACGTACAAGTCTTCACTTGATTCCGCTCCACAATATCTTTAAAAAAGTAGTTTGGATGTAACAGAAACATGTTGTTGACACATTCTATCTCTGGATTCTTCAAACAGAATAACAAACTATAATCAATAATAAACTGCATTTTGTTCAAGAGCCCAGGTTGCAGGCAATATTGCTAGGAAAAAAAAGAGGAGAGAAATAACTCAAATCCAATTCCGTTTCATTCTAAAAGATTTATAAAACCAAAATAATGATCAAAATCCTATACCAGGATCTACAGCTGATTTTTTTTTTTACTTGAACTTTATTCAGGTGATATTTACTTCAGATATGTAAGCAAACCAAGTATTCTTAAAGTTTTGGTCTCCACACTTTCATCTCTTAATGAAATAAAAGTCCAAAGGCAAACATTTGTCAATGCTCTGACACTTCTCTATTTTAATAAAGAATTTTTTAAAATGCAATATTCTGTCTTATGCTTTAATTACCCAGCAGAGAGATAAAAGCTGATATGCACAACCATTTACATTCAACCCATATAACTGCCAAAGTACTTAATGAAAACAAACGTATTCCTCATCAGAGGAATGCAGATCTGTTGAGGCTGTGTCTGTAAGGCTTACATGCTTTACTGTATTTCCTAAATTTTTTAGAAACAACAGAGGGGTGATTATTCCATTAACACATGTATAGATATCAGAACTTGTAAAATTTGTTTTCAGAAGGGAGTTGCTTTTCAAAACCCTTAACCTCTACTCAGCTGGACTTCTGATACACATCTCAACCCAAGAACGAGGACAAATATCTAGTTAAATAACTTTGGGAGTTAAAACCTGACACACACAAATGCCTGAAAACTGTCGGGCTTGGTTGGCCAGGGTGCATGGAAGAAGAAATAAAAGGGGGTTTTTTGGCTGCATGAGATGTGGATGCAAGATTAGATGTGTCTATTTTCATTTAATTTTCTAGGTAACTGTCATATATAGAGAGACAGAATGTCTATTGAAGATTAAGAAATATATTTTTAAATTCTTACTTTTAAATAAGCACTTAAAATACACATGAATAAATAAAAATAATTTATCGAATTATTTTTTTAAACTACTTGTATGTTGTCCATGCAATGCACACTTAAGGGATTATTTTTTTGCTAAAGGTCAAATACAGTAACTAAAGCAGCTGGAGAAAACACAGATGCTGTAGTTTATCACGGGTTTGCCAGGACTGAAGAGCTTCTTGTGACTGAAAGCTAGGTCTTTTACAGCCAAGTGTGGCTCTTGATTAACTCCACTGGGAAAGACAGTTCTTTGGAGGGGGTTTAAAACCACCTGCCTTAGATATCTCTTGCACGATGGGATAAATTACCCTTTGGCTGAGTCCTTCCTCCCTATAAAGCAAACCTGGATGATTTTCTTGGCCACAAATATGTATTCCGTTGGGTAAAGAATAGATATCACAGAATTATTTGTCTAGTAATTAAAAGCACTATTTCTGCTAAAATGCACAAACAAGCATAAGGGCACCAAGTGGACCCACAGGCTCTGCGACCTCCTTCCNGGGCAAGGTGACAGATAAAAATCAACAGCAATTGATTTCCAGCAGAATCTTGAAAATAAGAGACATACAACTCGCNTGGGTTTGGCTGCCCAGAAGCACGTCCATCTGACATGGCCACCTCTGATAGAGGGCTGCTGTGTCACCGTGAGTCCTTCTTTAATCATTTTCAGTGTTANATTGATTTCCAGCAGAATCTTGAAAATAAGAGACATACAACTCGCGTGTCTCTTCAGATACACAAACTATGTTTCTCACTGCAAAAGAAAACACCCATGAAGGACTACTTACTTAAAGAACCATGAGGTGCTATATTTTATCTCTGAAAACAAGAGCATGCTGTGTTACCAGCTGTTTCAACCCACCAGTATGGACCTGGACTACCGGAGATGAAGGTGGTAACGTATTAAAGGTTCGACCTTCAGAAACCGAGTATTTCAAGTCACTTGGGGATTCACACCAACTACTTTAAAAGCTTCACCTGCAAATGTATCTCAGACTTCCTATATAGGAACTGAAGCACAGTTGCTTCTGTCACTAAGCAGCACAATCACATTTATTATCAAGAGAAATGTATTTGACCCTTACACGAGTGTTGAAGGAGAACAGGAAGAATTTCAACACAATGGCCAACCAGCATTGCCTTGAAGACGGTGATGTTGCAGCAGAAGGTGGCAAACGTGCAGCAGTGACAAGCAGCACAGCAAGATAGAAGACACACAACTCATAAAGGAGTGCTCAGCAAAAATTCATTTTTAGAAACCGAAATGCTAGAGAACGTTCCCAATAAGATGTTGCCTTGTGCTACATTGCTCACCCACAGACTTCATCGGCATAATTCAGAGAGTAAAAATTAGACTTAATTCTATCAAAACCAGAAAGACTGCAGGCAAAGAAATGTTAAGCCTGTAATGCACTTGCAATTTTTCTAAGTAATCCAGACCATTTTACAGCTTGTTTCATAGTAACTGGAGGATTCTAACAAGCAATTACTGTTCTGTGGCATTAAAACATCTCCTCTAGTAACGGTTGAGGCTGTTAAAAAATACCAAAAACACCCACTCAGCAGAAAAGACTCAACCTACTTGTAAAGCCTAGAAAGCAGTTTACTCCTGTTCTGCAAAACTAAAACTGATAAGAACACAGACAAGAGAGAAGTTTCTTGTGTTTTTTCTATCTTGAAATGTATAGTCTAGATTCACGTTATGTTTCCCAACATGCAAAAAGAAAACAAAGTTATCAAAAAAATAAAAAGTCTACAAAAACTCAAGCTAAAAATCTGGAATTTGAACTCAAAGATATTTCTATAGAACAGTTATATTTCAAAATAATAATTCATAAAGAGAAAAAAATTCTTCAAGATGTAGACATTTTGTTATCTTTGTATCCGAGTATGTATTACTTCTGCAATAGCAGTTCCAGTGTGTGATTATTCTCTTATTTCAGTTTAAATCCTAAAATTTATAAAAATAATGTAATAAAAATAATTCAGAAATCCATGTGAGTACAAGCACAAATGTAACACTTTTTCTTCTTATGTTGTCTTCTGTTTAATAATTAATAATGTCAACAAAAGACATTAATTTAAGCAATTAATTTGACATTCACCTGGTATGGTACATTCTGTTAGAAACAGAAACCACACCTGATCCACTGTAAGAGCTCTGGATGAAAAAAGAAAAGAAGCTAAACCCCAAGGAGGGTGGAACGAAGCACTAACTGAAGTTACACAAGATGAAGAGCCATATGTGGAGGGTCAGCTAGAAAGCTGAATAGAGAGGTTCCTAACATAAATATATTATTGGTGCAATCTTTAAGGTTTATAATTGTGAGATCCAGGAATTACCTTAGATGAATACAGAGCATCACAGGATTCGACAGAGATAAGAAATAGTCAACACACTATCAAGAGGTCTCATAGCTCGACTTCTACTGCACTTGTAGAAGTCTAATAATTAAGATCCTGCATAAAGTTTCTCAGTAACTAAGGGAATTAAGCAAAAGGCTCTTAATAACATTCAGCACATTTGAATAATGTAACCAGGTTAGGTGTCTAATTCAGCAATAGGTATAAAAGGCTTTAAATGGCCAAGCGAGAGCAGAATGTTTAATTCAAAGACATACCCAAAGGTAAGCCCCTATACAAATACATATTTGCAGAAACTCTTGCTTGCCGTGCCCACTACCAAAATATTTCATGACTTGTGACAGGTCCATGCTATACACCAAGGTAGCCTCCAAAATGCTGAACAGCTGAAGCACTGTCAATGCTGACGTTGAGTTTGGCTGACGAGCAACAGTCGGTGTATTGAGAGGTTTGGTTACTAGGGCAGGGAGAAGCCTTCATCACAGTGATTTCTTAGTGGAAACTGTCCAGAACTGACTGTTTCTGTAACCAAGTTTGGGAAATTAGATGGATCATGAGGTTTCTGTAATTGTAGCCCCACTGTGGATATTAAATGATTTCAAAAATCTGAACTTAAATTTGTACTACAGCAAAGAATGAAGATTGCTATGTGAAGAACACTGTTTATACAACATAAATATGCCCAAAATATAACATAACACACTACATTACAGTTCAAGAATGTATTTATGCCAATAAATAAATATGGGAATGCTACTATTGTCATCATAAGCCTGTTCACTAACACATATTCAGTGTGAGATATCAATAAAATTATTGCTAGTATTTCCATATTTCTTAACTCAGATGCATTGATAAGAAAAATCCTACCACTAAAATCACTTAAAAGATCACAGGTCTCTACCCTTCATATTCTTATAAAAATATTAGAATACTGAATCTCCATAATGAAATATATCTACACAATACGAAGCTTTCATCTGTCAAGTTACTATTTATGTCAACACCGTATAGAAGCCTAGGAAAAAATAGAAAAAACTAAAATGATGGGAAAAGCACAGAGGATTTTGAAATTACATTTAAACTTAACTAATATAAAATGGGCAGAGAATTATATAGCAGAAAGTTAGGGTGGCCAGACAACACGCAAGTTATACTCCATAGTACAAAAAAAAAAAATATAATTCCAAATAGTTCCAAAAATCTTCATAATTAACTTCTGTATTTATTTTGCTTGAAATTTGAACTCTGCATCTTACCTGTACAATTCGAAGTTTACATTTGTAGAACATTCCAATAAACCTAAACTTCCGTCAATACATTACNCAGACACAGCTCTTCACAATCTCTCCACTCTTTGACATAGAGGGCAACTCCCCCACCCCTCTTACCTTGCCCATCCCTTCTGAAGAGCCGATACCCCTCAACGGTGGTGTTCCAGTTACGGGAGTCATCCCACCACGTTTCCGTGATAGCAACAAGGTCATAACTTTTCAAGTGCAACACGGAAAGCACTCTCTAAAGCACAGAAAGGTATGAATCGTATTCTAGACGAGTGTCAGGAAAACATGACCAGATAGCAGACAGAAATATTAAGATAATGACATTAGATCAGAAAATGAGGTCCTTCACAAGGCAGTACATACATTATATTGGTTTCATATGACAGACATAAAGAAATGCAAGCAGAGTAATGTTGGTCTACCACGGAGGATGAAATGTTGTTAGAACAAGTAAAGCACAATTGCTGAAACTACTTATTCTGTTCAAGAGGGTTGAGAACTTTCAGCAAATTCTTGCAAGACATTCAGGCAATTTGAGGGAAAAATATCACGTTGTCACCATGATGGCATGAAGAGCACCAACTAAAGAATTTAGAGAGTTTTACTTTGAATAAATTGAATAATGTATCTTATGGTTTGACTCACAATGCAATCTCCTTTTCTCACTCATTAAATAGGTAAAAATGAAAGAAGTGATTCCTGCTCTTATTTTTTTTTTCTTAAAATAAAGCATTTATCTGTTTTCAGGTAGTTTCCAAGAGAGCAACATACGATAACAAAGAACACCATATCCTAGTAGGAGAAATGAGTTTGCCACTGTCCTTTTTCTAACCTCATGAAATCTAAATAAAATATACTAATACCTGAGAAAAATAAAATATACTAATACCTGAGAAAAGACAGTAAGCTTTCCACATCAAATGACTCAAAGGCCTATTAAAATTAAGATGCTCTTAGCCAGTTGTCACTATCCATACTGTACAGTGAAAAAACTGAAGCAAAATATTAGTTGTCTAGGGAGCTTCATAACAACATTAAGGGAGAAAGGAAAACCAACACTCAGAACTTACTGACCTCAAGTCTTTCACCTCCAGAGCATTCTGCCCTTCCCATCTTACCACGCAGAAGAGTCAGAGACCTTTACTGTATATTAAAATACATTTTAAAATTATGCACCTGAAAAAATAATTTTGATAACTAAATACCATGAATATTTAGTTTCTACAATATTCAGTACAAGGTAAATAATGGTCATTATGTGTGCACCATAAGAATCATAGGCTACACGAACAAAATAGGAGTACATAATGTCCAGAACAAATTTCTGGTTTCTTTTTAAGGTACAAAATGACTAGTCATAACCACACATAACAATTTTGCAAGGTAGTAATACTAATAAAATTAAAATTAAAATAATGTCTGCAGTGTATAATAGGAAAAAACCTCTTTTTGTACCACCCACATGAATAACACAGCAATCCCTTTTAAAAAGTTCACAGTGGTTTTTTAAAAGCCATCCTGCGTCTCTTTTCACAATAATAGAAAAAGATTTCTCTATGTAACATATTTACCTAATTAATAATATGTACTGTGGGGCACTTTGAAATGAAAAATCCACTACGTATTTCCTCTGAAATCTTCTACCTTGGATTCTATATTTTCTATTTAAATTTAACACCACACTGAGAGCGAAATGGATGGCTGCTTGCCAGTTACACTAAGGCACCCTGACTGGAACCCATCATTACTTTAAGTCCACTTTTCAGGGAGGAGTAATTCAACCATTTTATGTTTTGTATAGCTCTGGATCAATTCAAACATGTAATAAGAACAGTTTTAAAAGGCAGTCTTTCCTCAGTTAGGAAGAAAGAACCTTTATTTACAACGTTTCTTACACTACCACTGAAGAAAAAGAACTGTGGGTCGACTTCGGTTAGACAGAAAAGAAATTCCCACCTCTTTCATCTCATGCTTCAAACCAGAAGACACAAGCTTTAGTAAGAGAGCCATAAATACAGAAAAGTTACTGGTACTCTGCTACAAAAAATATTTCTTCTTCTGAGATGATGATGAAGACAAAGCAGAGCTTGGTCCTCAAAACCTGTTCTTCTCACTCTGCAGTTAATGTGAACACTTTCCTCTCACACAGCTTATAAAGCTATCTACTGATGACTCAAAACCCTACCTGTCACACCAAATTATCTCCTATGACTCAATAATATCTCTTCTTAGACATGCCACTGTCACTTTAAATGGATGATTCTCCCATTTTCACTTTCAAACTCCTTCTGTCCGTTTTCCATCACTATTACGACTATTATTCTCTTAATCTTTCAAGACTATGGGCTATATTTTTTTCCTTGTTCCTTCTTCTCTACCCCATCATCAGTTATCCAAAATATCTCTCTAGTACCTATCATTTATTTCCATACACGTCTCAGCAAGCACTGCCGTTCCGCAACCCATCACTTCTATTAATAGGGTCTTGTTCTGGCCCCGAGCTATTCTCTTACCAATCCTTTCTGTATCAGGGACAGTTTTTGTGCCACAATATTGTTGTTAAACCACATGGCTTTGACTCTGTCTGGTGAGGCCTCCTTTGCTGCCATTTCAAAATTTTAATTTATATCACTGTCTTAAAACTTTCAAAAGTACCATGTTTTGCCTACTTCTGCCTCATCCAGTCCACAAGTTGGCCACTTATCCTTCAAGTCCCTTTTGTTAAGCTCCTCCATAAAAGGCCTCTTTTTTTGCCTTCAAGTTGCTCTTCTGTTAGTATCTACTTCCAGTCTACAGTACACTGTTTGTAGTGACCGGAGTATTTGTCCACCCATGTTCCCATATGATGTATGACAGAATTTCACTACTTCTGAAGAACTGAAATACTATATCACAAGCTAAGTGCAGCTGATATGTAATGTCTGTGAACCCTGGGTAATGTGGGAAAAGTATAGTTTCATTGGACTAGCTGACACTCTGTTACATAGAATCATAGAATGGTTTGGGTTGGAAAGGACCTTAAAGATCATCAAGTTCCAACCCCCCTGCGATGGGCAGGGACACCCTCCACTAGCCCAGGTTGCTCAAAGCCCCATCCAGCCTGGCCTTGACCCCCTCCAGGGATGGGGCATCCACAGCTTCCCTGGGCATCCTGTTCCAGTGTCTCACCACCCTCACAGTGAAAAATTTCTGGTACTCATCCTCAGCCTATCAATTGGATTTATAGTAATGACTGTCTTGGTTAATTTTTCCTAAATGCTATTCTGCAGCGAAGAGACCTGATATTGTCAATTAAAACCCCACACTTGCATCTCTTCAACACCACATCTCTTCTGAGAGACAGAAGCTGTGTCTCATTAGTTTTCGATACGAGCCCGATATACATTGTACGCATCAAAAATTAGCTCATTCATCAGTAAATGGTTCTGCTATTCTGTTATTCTGGCATTTTACATAAGAATTAGACAGTACACTATTCTTCACTATCCTTTTTTTTTTTTCAGATGAGAAACAGGTCAAACGCAAAGACACTCAAAATACGAACATGCCATCTATGAAACATGCACAATCCCCTATTTATATGTAAAGATTTAAAGCTTGCTACATTGTGGGAGTCATTGAGTCTAGTTTTTATCGTTGGAATAGTCATGCAATCCCATCTAAATGAAGTATAATTGAGACTGCTCAGCACGACTGGCCGGTTTGCTTTTGAGACAGTAAAGGATACACCGAAACGGAGAGCAAACTTCTATAACAAAGTGAAAGAAGTAACTGTAAAATTTATAAATGAAAATTTAAAGGACATTTCCTGCAGCTGTTAAATTTCAAAGTGGCCTACCGCTGAATGAGAAATATGAGTATTAGATGACCCAACCACAGAAAATGCCCTTAACCAATCTACGAAATGGCTTTTCTCTCCAGATCATGAAGAGAAATGTGCCAGAAGACCTGCGTGTCATGGAGCTGAATAAGAAAAAATTGGG
Source organism: Syrrhaptes paradoxus (assembly GCA_013400615.1). NCBI lineage: Eukaryota > Metazoa > Chordata > Aves > Pterocliformes > Pteroclidae > Syrrhaptes > Syrrhaptes paradoxus. The sequence continues at coordinate 7,064 of VZTO01003163.1, read as the reverse complement.
ACAAAGAATGAAGAAAAATCCTAGAATATGGACTAGTAGTTTCTTTTACCATAAACTTTGTTGAATGTGCTTTAGGGAAATAGCAGATGGCTACAAGGCAGAAGAACAAGGACAGGTGTACGCTGCTCGGTGATCATCCAGCTGAGCAATAACTCAGAGCCTTTAAGAAGCTATGAGTTTAACGTACAGCTGAAGTACATCAGCAAGGAGAGAAATCCAATCTCCTCGGAGATTATTTATGACAAAGTGCACCTAAGTGAGGCTCAATTTGTTTGTGGAATTGCAGTCATTCCATTTCAACTAAACAACAAATGAATCTGCCTTGCAGAGGATTGGTGCGGGGTATAACAGAAAACAAACAAGAGAACAGACACAACACTTCATTTACACACCAATTTACAGGCCCACTTAAAGAAACGATTGATAAAGCAGTTTTTTGGAAACAGACAACTATTTGAAACAGGTCTCTGAATCACATCTAAAATTTTTCCTCTGTAGAGTGAGCACTTCTTATTTCAGACTTATTAATGTACACTCCTTTGTTTAAAATTCATCCTTTGTCCCATTATTTTACTCGATGTACTTTACACGGTTAAATTGCAAGTTTTGTCAGACTAAGAAAACTAACATAATTCTTGTGTTAGATACAAAGAAAACACAGATGAGGATTAAATTTTAGAAAGGAAAAAAAACAAGTCAGGGCACTGTGTAGGCTGTCAGCTCCCCATGGGCAGGGGCACTGGGGACAATAGTGGCTCTTCCCAACTGTCCCCAGCAAGAAAGCACAGCAGCCCCAGGTATCAGGCACCTCCTCAGGAAGGAGTTTTTCTAATTAACCATATTTAAATTTTATTATACATGCTTTTCGAAAGCACTTTTATTTGAAAGAGGCCACATTTTACATCAGATTTGCTGTGAAAACATTGAAATCACACAACATTGGTCCAGTTCTTCAACACTTGGCTTTATTTTAGTCAAAATTAATTTTAAGTATGATCACTGAAAATTAAAAACCGAAACGGAATTATGGTTACCTATTAGAATTTTGGATCAATTTCCACTCTTTTTCTCATCCTTATCATCCACAGCAAGACTCTTCATTTCTCCACACCAAAGCTCATAAGAGCATTTCCCCCGTCACTAAAAATGACCACACATCAAATAGTGAACCCAAATGTTCAGGGACAGACTGGGCAACATTACCAGAGGGGCACTGCTGCAATCTTGAAATTAGAGTAGGAAAAACCTGAAATTGTACAGAAATGGTAAACAGAGGGTTCAGAAAACCCCCACAGGTAGACACGAGAGGGGTAGACAAAATAGTCAGTGCTCACAAAAGCAAAACTATAATTTTACATGCACCTAAAATGAATTCTCAAAACCCAAGTCTTAAAAACTACTAATAAAAATGGGAAAGCAGCAATGCACATGAAATCTGCCACTCAAAAGAAGCACGGAAAAAGTACTTCTTAAATTAAAAAGTAGACTGAAAATACAATTCAATATATATTTCAAAGCAGAAGAGGCAACAGTTATGACAGGCTTTCAAATAGAAGAAAGGCAAAAACAAGTCAGGGCACTGTTAGACAATTTAGAGAGTCTAAATGAGTTTAGAGAATGAAATGGGATAAATCCACACCTACTGAGGAGTAGTGCAGAATGATTTACCAAAAAAAAACACCACCAGAAAACCACTAGCTCATCCAAAAGCTGAACATGAAAAGAAGAACCCCTGTCAGGCATAAAAAATGGGTTTACTCTCCCGCTGAATAAAAGCAAAAATATAAAGGAGAGAGAAGCTTCTCTCAACTTCTCAAATGTGTGACACAAGAAGTAGAAGAGGTGTATGGTATTTTTGCAGAGAATACAATGATAACCGAAATTTGGCAAAAGGGAATCTTCTGAGCTAATGATACAATGAAAGGGAAAAACTGGAAAGAATGCAAAGAATTAAATGAAGCTAAAGTAGAGATGGGATGACCTGAATAGGAGAGATGTCTGTGTTCATACCTATCACCCCATCATCTTATTTTCAATATTGTGACGGTTATCAAGCTATCCGCTTTTTATGCAATGCAAATAAAATTAGTATTACTAAGACCAAGAAATTTAAGACAGTGTAAAATTAAGCGACAACAGAGCAAATGACAGCAGAAAGGGTAAAGGAGCAAAGAACCTGAGCACAGTAACACTACAAAAGATGGTTTAAGTTAATATTTCCTCATTTTGCCAGTTATGCAAAATCTTTTCACTGTGTGATTATGAAATACTGCGAGAAGCGATGTGTGAAATGGGATTTCCTAGACAGACCGTACACTGATAAGCAATATATGTCAGCTGTAGGGGAAATATCAATAGACGTGACAGGACAGTTTCAACTGAGGAATGTATTTGCCAAAGATGTGTACAACTGCCTTCGGTTTAAATATATATGTCTGCTTAATAAAGAGAGACTCGCTGAAGGATTTTGATTAAAGAATGAAACTTAAGAGTTGTCATATAATCAAATTGCAGTATATAAATTACATGAACACAGAAGAAATTAAGCATTACTAAATAAAAACTAGCAAGAAAATAAAAACATTATCAATTAATGAACATAGCTCCAGTATAACACTTACCAAGCCATTAAGGGAGGAGCATTAACAACAGGTGATACATTTGGAAGATGTTGGATATGTTAGAAATATTAAGGAATGGTGTAAGCTTGAATGCTGCATACTGGCCTGAGCAGGAGGTTGGATGACTGTGTGTATATTCTTTACATCTTTCTGTATAAAGCTCTGTGAAGCTCACTGTCTGTGAGCTCAAGTTGGGAAACTATTTGCTTCCTTAGAAGCTGGCAGTGTTCTTCTGAGTACCTTCTAATTTTAAAGATTTTCAAAGCCCATTTAAGGCTTTCAGGATTTGATATTATCAAAGATCACTGTATGTTCACTGTACATATGACATCTAGCTCAACAGTAGAAAATGAAGAGCCATCCTGAGCAGCATTAGTTGTCATCCTACAACATCTGTAACTACCCGATTCAAAAAGTCCCAGGCAAGTGTCCTGATCTCCACTACCCAGCAATATACTAATTCAGAAGCATGTAAGACTCTTAGCCAAGAAAATCATTTGTACTATGAGAAAACCAGACATATCGCCTTAATAATGTGAAGAAAATAATAGGGCCTTGATAAAGCATGATTTAATATTTTACTTCCAAATTATTGGTAATCACTTCACCTGACTGTATACATTTTTGTCCTGCCATCTCTCCTAGCTGTACTCTACGCAAGCCATTCTCTTTTAACCAATCTCTAACCAATACATTATCTTGCATCAAGAAAATATTACACACTTCAATATTTTAACATCTCATGTATCACTCCTGCATGTATTTCAAAGGGATCAGAACTTTTTTCTCTCCTGCTGAATGCTGAAAATGTAGATGCTTAAGGGACTCTTATCAGAAACGCCGGTTCTTTGAAGATCTGCTACAAACAGACTTCCTACATGTCCTCTTACATTTTCTTTTTCTTCTTCCTTCCTCTTCCAAGGCTTCTTTATATCTTACATTGCCTCTAAATTGAGGATAGATTTTATTTTTTTTATACTAAGCATCACAGTTAAGTTGTTTATGAGACCAACTTGCTTTGGAAAATATAAGACATATCTAGTGCTGGTTACTGTTTTTATATAATTATAGTGTTGGATTAATGATTATTAATGATGTCTGAGGAAGCAGTGGTGGCGTCACTAGAGATTCCTAGTTCCTTTTCAGGAACAACTTTGGCTTTACATTCCCTTAAAAAACTTAAAGTTTGCAGGATCAGAGCTCTATAGTGTTTGGTCTTGAAAAAGTCTTTAAAATATGACTGACTCAGTAGTTAAAAAGTCACATATTATTTGCTTCCCCCACCACCACCTTTCAAGTAATGAAAATTCCAAAGAAAAAGGATTTTGACCTCTGCTAGTAATTTGTCCTTTCACCCAAGGTCTAAATTACAGTAAAGGGGCTTCTCAAATGCTATTTTGTCAAAGCTCTGAATGCATCCTCCCCAAGAGTATTTCCTCCAATTATTTCCGTCCTCTGCAAGTCACTCAGTTCTGCTTTTGATCCATCTTTATCTAACTCTGAACAGCCTTTCACCTACTCTTCACCAGGATTCTTTGCTCTTTGGCTGCATTTATGACACACCTAATTCATTGTCCTTTGCACTTTTTCTTTTTTAATTGGTGCTTCACATGTCAGTTTGGAGCTATTTCCCAGAAGACTTCATTTCAAGCCATAAACTATGCAGCCTGGAGCATTTAAAAAGCTTACAACATTCAATCACAGGATATAAAACATTATTTTTGGAAACCACAACTTAAAAAATGTTTAATCATTTGATTTTCTTCTTGATATACATTCAGTTTTAGTTACTCTTACTAATCGTCTCTTCTATGCAGTTTGAGTAAGGAAATACACAGCAAAAACTACACGAAAAAGCTATTTCACAGATGACAACATTCTTTGAAGCAACAATTATAGAAACAACTTATTGTATGCAAAGTAAAACAAATCTGTCTTCATGGAGGACTGTCAGAATACACAATAACTTACTGATTAGATAACTGATGAGTCTAACATATTGACATTTTGCAGCAACCACACAAATCACTTACTGTGCTCATCTAGAAATTGGCTAGTTCTCCGTCAATGAAGAGTTCTCATCTCATCTGGTGCTTGCTAAATTGGCTGTGGATTCTTCAAATAGGAACATACATCTTCCATTCAATGAAAAGTAAAAATAATCTAAGAGGCATTGTTTTCAACAGTTTTGCAAAAGAAATATGTTCCAATTATCTACAAACGTACGAAACTCTAAAATTATTCAGTGCATCTGCCTTTCCTAAGACTACCTCTTCCCTACATAGTTCTTCCCTATACAGGTCCTCGTGTGTACAAGAAGTGACAATTGAAGTGATAGTGTAACCAAATGGCTTCATTATGGCCCAAACTGTGGCCTCACAATGCTCCCTAAGGAGAGGTTTCAATGAACGAGGAGAGTGCTGAGTGATCCGAGTACTAGAACATCTCTACAGCTACGATCATGGCTTTTCTGTCAAACTCAGGAATTACCTCAAACATATTCTTTACAGCACTCCCGGCTGAGGACAACACATCATATTGTTGCTCTGACGACCAGAATACTATTAACCTGGTCTGCTTAACCCAGGAGGAGATGAAAGTTCTCTAGAATAAAAAGGAGACGGAGCAGACACAGATCATCCTGCACTACGCAAGCCTCTGATGAGGAGGATGTTTGACAGCTGTTGGACAACACTAGGAAGCATCTCTGGCAAGCACGTCTCAATGAGTCCGAGATGATGTGCTACCATCGAAAAGCATCAGTTAGTCACTGCTTTTACAGCTTTGAGGGGAAAAATGCATAATCTTGATTTTACTTTCTTCTATATCCTCTGAATCATCAGCATTTGGTACTTAAATAGTAATTAATGAAAAAAATTCTAACAGTAACATTAAGCTTTATTCTTCCAGCAAAGCTATGAGAGATATTTTTCCTTTTTATTTTCTCACAAAGCATTAGGATAGCCTCTTAGAGGCCAAAGGTACAAAGCTTATTCCAAAGGTTCAAAAAATTATGTACTGCTGAAAATTACATAACGGAATGCATAGACAACAGGAAGACAAAGTTGATTTTAAATATTAAAAAATATGAGTTACTGATATATATAGTACTTTGCGTTTTCTTGGAACTTCTCTGCAATTAGCCTATGAACTCTCAAAATAAAAATCAAAGACTTAAACAATTCAAAATGAGAAATTGCCTAACACATTGCATAACACAGTCCTTTAGATGGGGAAAAAATATTTTAAGACCGGCAATTATTCCTCCAAGAAATTCAAAGTTCAAATCTTCAAAGAGAAAAAAAATCTTTAAATGATCATCTTTAAATGATAAAACTATACACTTTGAACTTACAGTAAATCTCGGTTTTCATTTGGCAAAATCTGGGCTATATTTCATTTCTTGTTCATTCACGAATAAGGCTGCATGTAAACATAAAATATTGTCTTTCTTGACGAATTCCCATCATTTTTTAAAATTCTGAGTCCAAATATAAGGAGAAATGCCTTGATTCAAATACTTTCTTCTACTCAGCATCTTATCCAAATAATGAAAGGCCAGCACCAGAAATGGGATCCAGATTTCACAGATTGTTGAAGGTTACCAAGGATGGGAACACAAGACGGACAATTTAAAGTACTGAAACCTATGACCAGATATAACGGAGATCTACAGCTGGAAAGGCCCAAAAATGATGTAAATTGCCAGTCAAACAATTTAAGTGTTCAATAAAATAGGAACTAAACAAAAAAAGAAAAAGTGCCAGAGTACGCTAGAAAATGGTACCATGCATCAAGAATATGGTTGGAAGTATCAAACACGTCACTGCATCTGCTCAGAGGAGAATCGAAAGCCAAGACTGGACCACACCAAAAAAGAGCTTCACATGATCATGAAAGTCTTTTAGATCAGGTGACTATTGGTTACACTCTTTATTTTTAATTCTAAAATAATTCTATCTGGTTGGCATGTCCACATGAGCATGAACTAACAAATCAAATACCCACTGAGACGTGCAGGCTTTTTTTACTAAACAGAAGCAAAGTAAAAGGAATTTGTTCGCTACAATAGCTACTAAGTTATATTTAAGTAAAAAAAAGAATTAAAAAGGCATGGCACTCTGCTAAACAGACTGGTTCAGGTCATGAATAAATTACACACTGCCACTTGCACAGCATCTCGCTACATATGATAATACAAATTTAAATAACCCAGTGTCTTTATTGGAACGGTTACCCATTTTCAAATTGTACAGAAATATTCACGTTTAATACAGTCACAATCTTTCGTCCAACAAAAGCTTGTTCTTTGGGATTTTACTCAAGTCCAAAATTATTCTACAAGGCAAATTCTTTCAACTTTCGTATCTCTTTTTCACCCCACTAATTTACTTACTCATCAATTAAAACCTCGCTATGTCTTTTTTTATATATATTTCCATA
>VZTO01003162.1:120186-143762 GCA_013400615.1 Syrrhaptes paradoxus | reverse complement strand
GTACCATTCACCTTTTTCTGCTGGTCCTCCCATGTAACTTCTAGCATAAACCAAAAAAAAAATCAGAAATGTTATGTGACTGACAATGTAAGACACCTAACATAATTTGGGACAACTTCATCTAAACAAAGGTACTAGCATTAACATGGCAAATATTTAGATTAGTTCCTTAATTTAGAGGCTTGTGATGCAGAGAATTAATAAACGTCTTAAGCACGAAACAGAACATATCATACAAAAGTTACTGTCTCTGGAATTTGTCAAATATTCTGCTCTCTTTGATATTTAACAATTGGAATAAAAAAAACAGGAAGTTATTTACAAAATAATTTCTTCCATTTTTAAAAGGTAGTACTCTATATCCTATAGCTTTTTACAATATCTTTGTGTTTCTGAGAATGAAAAAAGATGTTAAAAATATTTTGGTAAAAAAGTCTTTTAAAAAAAAATCCCAAGCAACCAAAACAAAACTGAACCAGCATCATGTATATTTGCTTTCAATTGACAACGTATTTTTAACAACACATTGATAAGACAAAACTAGGTTGGATTTACTTTCTAAATCTGGGATTTGATTTAAATTCAGTTTTTATTTTAGGCAGATTAAGTTACTCAATAAAAACTCTCTTGCTAATTATGGGTTCTGCACTGTGAAACGTGCATTTGTAACCTAACCACTCTGGAAAAGAGCCATGAACGGGAGCACGTACACTCTCCTCCAGACAGAGACTCCATTCTCTAGATTTGGGAGCTGTTAGTTTTTCTGAGGTTGTCAGATATTTTTGGTCTCCACTTTGATTCTCCATCTACTGACAATTAAACTGAGTGGTTAGCATAACACTATAGGTTTTAAACCTTTGGCTATCTAATACCAACCCCAAATCTAGCCCAATTAACTTGACAGACTCAATACCCTACACTCCAGTTTTGCTTTGGGCTGTTAAGAATCTGCTTATTTTACTGATCCTGCAAAGCACAAGCTTCCTCACAGCCATTGCCCAGAGACAGAAACACAGCAATAGCCCGTGGTGGAGAAGAATACAATAGATACAGAATACATTTTCAGTTTTCTAAATTCAAAATAAATTGATGTAAAGAAGCCTATGACCTTCTTTTGTTCTTTTTAAATGAGACTGATGGATACCTGGCATTCAAACTGTAAAAAAGTAAGAATGTTATCTGCAGGCATCCTGCAGTCTTCTTATCTGTGGCTGTTCCATGACAGGTTGCTGCCCTATAAAGGGTGGCTTTGATTTCTGAAAATGACGGCGTTGTAGGCTTCAAGTAATATATCAATGAAATTGTCGATATAATGATTTCCTGACACCACAGATATGCATGCTGAAACAGAAACTGGCATCTTTGAAGCACCGTGTGTAGCAAGAATTGAATCAGAAATTTCAAAAGGAACATTCTGTTTCAAACTGCAGAAATCAAATCTTATGTTTCTGCCTAACAAAAATGTGATTCCTTCTCTATGAAAATACACATTTAGCAAGAAAATATTTACTGATGACATTCATGCTTCTTTTTTTCTTGGATGAGTCCAGAAGTATCTTCTTAATTAGTAAACAAGAAAAATCAATTATCTTGGTAATAGTCCCTTTGAATTTAAGGAATAGTTACTGCCAGGAAAAAACAACATTAAACAATCATTTGGGTCAAATAGTGGAGATACTTAGGGTAAGATAAAAAGTAGGCAGTCATCTCAAACACAGGATTTTGTCAGGTTATATAACGAATAGTCCAAATACTGAAGAATATCAGGAAGAGTGATTTCCACGGCAGCTTTCTGGCAGTTTCAGAAGGCAGAACCTTCTCAGTCAGAGTTCTTACAACGCCTGATTCACTCTGTAGTTTGCTCAGTCGCCAAAATCACTGATCATTCCCAAGTTCCCTACCAAAAGAAAAGCTTTTCTAAGCCTTGAGAATTTTTTGAGAGCTATCTAGAAAATAGTGAACCCACTTGGGAGCATTCTAGAAGTGCTTCTATAAGAACACTTGAATTGAAAAGCATGATAAAATAAATATCAAATAAAAATATAACGCATTGAATAAATATTTTTGCCATGTGTTAACCTTAAAAAAAGCAAAAAAATCCAAACTCAAAACCTGTTATAAAAAGCAAGACAGGCTACTTTTTATGTTTATACTGTGTTTATATGTGCATGCAAACACTTTCAGAAAAGCTTCCAACAACCATATTTCTGTAGCTTTAGTTATCCTTACAGCATGTCAGCATTAAATTCAAATGGCTGCTTTATTTCATCAGCAGTTAAGTCTAAATCTTAGATCGACTACATGCAGGTTGGAGGTACTCCAGATCAGGTGAAAAGCTTCACTGACTTCTAGAACGTTGCAAGAGTTTGGCTAGCAATGGCTATTATTTCAACTGAGAAATAAAAATAGATATATCCATTGGATTTACCCCAACATTTAACTGCTTTTTCACTATTTTCTAATTCCATTGTCATCTCCATGCTTTACAAAGCTAAGAAAATAAAAATAAAAATTAAAAAATTTAAATTTTAGTTATCTAATGCACCTTTGGGGCTAGGAGGATTTGTCAGGTGCACTGATCCAGATTTTTCCCATCGATACAAAAGGTACAATCTTTAGATGTAGTTGCTTCATTAGATGCAGTTGTTGCACCTTATTCCTGGGCACTGCCCACCACAGTGAATTATGCAGCTGGGCTCTCTCCTGCCTGCACATCAGGGTGACACTTTGGTGCCATTCCCTCTTGAAAACGATACCCACTTGTGCTGCCTGGGAGAGGGAGGTGTTGTGCTCCAGTCCATCTAGCCTTAAGTACAACCTTAGCATTTCTTCCATTTTTATTTAGAATATTCAGTATCAAAAATATTTAAAGAAATGGGAATAATATAAGAATAGTTGCATTTCTCCAGCTTTTCTGAATTTCTACATATGCCAACTGAGCAGCAGGAATGTTGCAGTTGAACTGGAATGATGCAGCAAACTGCAGAAGTACCAGATGATGCAGCAAAATACTAGATGCTAATGATGAGGAGCTTTACTTATGCAAATACTACCCTTTTACTTTATTTTCTCCACACTACAGACAGTAATAGCCTTATTCACACCCTTTGCTTGAACATTTTTATTTACTTTCTCTTTTACGTGAATTTGTCATTTTTTTATTAAATCCAGTCAGCTTTTATAATCTTCGCAGCACCTAAAATCCCTGTGAACCAATTTTTACCAGTTCATTTCTAGTTTTAGACTTTTAATTAGGTTATCACAAAGTCTTCACTTTTCCATTAGAACACACTTAATTGAGCCATCTTTTCCTGCAAATGAAGAATCTTCAGAACTTCTTTCTATTTTTAATTTTATACAAGGAATGCTCAGACAGGAATTATGTTCTTCATAATGTCTGGTGACAACTACAGCAAAAATGAGTCAAAAGTGGATTTGGCTAGAGCTTCTTACACCCAAAATAACAAGCCATTAGAAATGTGGGATCAGCTGTCAAAAAGCTGAGGAACTATGTTTCGAACCAGATACTCAAGATCTTTAACTCAAGCATTAAGAATACAAGAAGGAGAATTAAAGGCTAAATTCACGTTATACGGGTCTGAAATGACAAAACAATGGCCCTAAGAAAATAAAACCAACCAGTCTCAAGAGTTTACACTGAGAGAAATGCTCTCAGGTGTGTCAAATCTCAACAAGGGGAAAGGAAAGCGCCTCAAGTCATGATACATGAACCCTCCAAGCCCTACTGCTTTGCATCTGGAGTGACTCCATACACTGGAGGAATATTTAAGAGTAGTTCTACTCATTCCTCTGAGACATGACATCTGTTTTTCCTCCAAAGAGTGAAACAAATTTGGGTCCTGTATCTTAGGGCATTGTCTGAAATGCTGATATAGCATGGGCAGGGTGGAGGCAGGAACAGCACCTCTCCTCTGTGTGTTTTGGGAGCCCAACAAACAGCTCACACCCACCGAGCTTCCCGTGAAACCAGTCTGCAAATTTCTGCCAAATCCACAAATGAATGCTGGGATATAGCATTTTAAAATTAAATTGTTCTTCATATCTCCATTTAATAATGTTATTACTGGTGTAAGAAAAATGATAGTGCACTGGAGGCTATTCCTTTGCTCCCGAAATGTTTTTTTTCAAATTGATTTCAAGGCTACACTAATTATTTGTAGTTCTAAAGCACTTGACAAGCCTAGTCCAACAACAGTCTCCTCTCATCATATTCCCTAGATGCAATTCTGTTCTAAACTTATTTTTAAAATGTTTTCCTAGCGGATCCCTCTATATGGGCAATACATTTATTTGAATCTGATATTGTTTATTTTAAAGAAGCAAGCAAAGTCACGGAGAGTACTTGTTGCAATATCACTTAGTAAAGTCACAGTCTACCTTTAGATAAAAATCAAAGTCTCATGGTGCCACTTGTTTAATGCAGTTGTAAAGCATGAAGAAACACCAGAAAACCTTAAATGCAATGGATTAGTCAGAAGAAAAAAAATAGTTAATGGTACATTAAATAGATGTGTATTAATATTTAATAAAGTATATTTAAATATAACAATAATCTTATTTTTAGGCCATTATCAAGGCTTTTTATTTTCCAGGACTTTTTGCGGCAGGGAGAGGTTTTATTTCTTTATCTCGTATGCTTTTAATAGATGACAGTTTTGCTCCCTCTTCTGGTTACAAGCCTGAAACACGTTCGGAATGAACACTGTACGGCTGGCCCCTGACCTGTTATCTCTAGGGGGATTCTGGACATCTCAGAACAGCTCTCCTGAGTCCCCCGTTTGGATAAGCACTGCAGGTTTATGGTGGCAGGGCTGTTGTGGTGTGCTAGCTTAACCCAGGACACTGGCTTAAGGATGGAGAAGGGGTGCAGAGAGCCTACGATGGAGGAAAAGACATCACGTAAAATATCACTGCTGGATTATCGCTAGACGGATTTTTGGTTAGTGCTGTGATAAACACATTGAAAGTCAAAGTATCTTCAGTCGAATGACTAATACATTTAAATAAGTCAAATTGCAGCTACTGGCAAACATAAATGTGGAGCAAACTGCAAGGTTCTGCTCTGCATCTCTCTGCCATAGTCTCTGCTCAGTTTGCATTCCCGTTCCCTGGGTGTCAGCGGGTGCTGCATGTGTGCAAGAAAATGCCACCAGCCTACAAATCCACCCTGCAGAAGGCAGGATGTAAGGTTCGACTTGGTGTAGGGTTTATTTTTCCATGTTGTTTTTATTCTTTAATGAAAAAGCTGTAATTTATAGCAAGTCTTTAAATATTTTTATGCAGAAAGGTAATTTGTTATTATAGGACCGTATATCTTGCACGCATACACACACACGAAAAAGGCTCTGCAAGGAACCACAGGTATTCTACCCTTTTTAAGTGCAGGTAAGATTGAAGTCTACGGCACAATTCTAAAATGTTCAAAGTTATTATTCAGTCCAAAAAAAAATTGTTCTGAAAATAAGCCAGGAGTTTAAGCACTAAAACCAACCGATAAAGAAAATACAATAAATGGGGCTCACAGAAAGATGAAAAATACAGATTTGTTTCTGCAGAAAGCTCTAGGTTCTTCAGAATATCCATTACTACTAATAACCTAGGACTTCTTATTGCTCAAATTTACATGCAAATTTTGTATGCATCTTTACATGCAAATACAGCAAAATGTGCTGTTCTTCAGCATCACTTAAAAAATGTTAGCTTAGTAACCAAACAATGTCTGACTAGCAGAAAAAAATGACATCAGATTGTCATGCACCACTCTTCGAAATGCTACTTTTATACTGTGACATAGTTTTAAAAGACCCCACCTCACATTTTGTTTAAATAAATCAGATTTGAAGCTATTTATGGCCAGGTTAGTAGTTATACTCTTTCTCCTCTGTCATATTTCCCTGGTAGTTTTTGAGCTCAATTTGTAAAATAGTCACACATATCATAAGGAATTTCAGCAGAATATAGGTTCTTCAGTCGGGAGAATTTGCACCTTATGGGCACTTTGCTTCTATTTTGTGCTGTTGTGTTGGTTTTTATTCCTTCGCCACTTTCTCAGCCTGCAGATCACAGTTATGTGCCTGCTGCCTACAGCCACCACGGTCTCAGCAGGTCTGTAACTTATTCAAACCTAGGTTGTGCCTAACGTGTGCAGCAAGTCTGGAATGTGGGATTACTTTCAACTCTAGTCCAGAGAGCAGTGGGGCTCCCACAGATGCAGAAACCAGAGCGCACAGAAAGGGGATGGTCCTCGAGGTCTTTTCCAGCCTTAATGATGCTATGGCTCAGTATAGACTCAAGACATGCACTGGCTCCAGACACTTCTCAGCCTGGGATGTGAGAATTGGAAAGCATTCCTGATTAGCATAATATAGACAAAGCTGTTGTGTAATTACGTAAAATATTCTAATAAGTGAAGGAACTGATAACCTCACTAAAATTCTGCTTGAGTAACTACATCATCTTTTATTCACCCTAAATGAAGACAGTAAAGAACAGAATTACCAGGAGCCCTTCTTCACAAACCCAAATGATCAAAAGGTGTCATTAAAAAAAAAAATATATATATATATATCTACACATGAAAGAGAAATGCAAAAGACCTGAAGAAAAATTGAAAGGGATAGTGGTTTTAGTAAGAAATATTTGAAAATTAATATTAAGCACAGACTATTCTTTTGGAGTAAAAGAGCTCTGCAGAAGAAAGTTCTAAAACACAAAATGGACATCGAAGAGAAATTAATCAAGATAAAAAAATCTGTTAAATACAGGTTGGTAATACTGAGTTTATTGTGCAACATACATCTTGAGGCTTTAGAAGTGTATAAACCATTGTTTTTGTTGGAGGAGTGCGAGATAAACTGAATGCAAACAGCATCCAAGGGCTGGAGTTGGGATCTTAAAAGTGTCAGACACTGAATGATCCGGTAATTAGCATGCATTACAGTTACAGCAGCAGAGGTCTACAATCTGAATTTGCTCCAGACTGTGCTGGCACAGCCACTAGAGCAAGGGAGGTGACCCTGCGCAACACCGCCCAGCCTGTGACAGTGTCACCGTGGCCGTCCCCCACACGGGCTCCTGGTAGAGACAGAAGTGGGAGAGCCAAGAGCCAAATTTTAATAATGCCAAGGCACTATTTAGATGATATTTCATTCACTGGTAAAAGACAATGATGAGACAAAGTCTAAATGTAGGATGGCTTTAGAAGCACATGGAAAAAGAATAACAGCTTTCTTCAAAATGATCACAGCAATTGAGAAGCATGAACTCGGCCAGAACTCCAAAGTAAGCTGTGGTTGTTCAACTTTCATGTTCTATTTTTAGATAATAAATCTAATTCTCCACGTTAACATTTCAGTGCTTGGAATGAAACTTATTTCTACAGCATTTGAAATAGAAGATAAAACCGAACATAACAAGAAGTAGACAAGAGAGATGACTGCTAATAACAAAAAACCCTTCCTCTATCAGCACATGCTAATTAAAATGGTCTAGTGCTCCTGGGACTAGAAAAAATGCCCCAAACTTGTACAATCTATAGCCAAGTGATGCAGAAGTATATAGACCCGGTAAAAAGTGGAAGTCGACACAGACAATTTTGTTGATGTTCTTGGTCTCTTAGGGCAAGACAGGCTGTGAATTCCTAACCGAGCAAAAGTACAAAAACTGTCCCACTAGTTCCAAACAGGCAACATGATCGCGTATCTAAGTGGTGTAAGCTACATTTTCACTAGTTAGCTGTAAAGACAAACAAATCTGGAGCTTTCGATTCCATGAAAGAGATTAAAACCACAGTTTAAAAGAATTATTTTAAGTACAAGCAGTAAACCAACACAGTAAAATTCAACACACACAAACTTACTAACTCGGAACTAGTAAAACCAAGCAACACACACACACACACATGCAGCAAAAAGTAAGACAGATTTCTCAAACACCCAAAATTCACCAGCAATAGCATCACCGACTTGCCTTTTCGCCCATTAACAGGTGGGGTTTGCTGTTTTTCCTCATAATCTTGATAACATCAAAAACAGACAGTGATGGTTAACAGTTGGAACAGCTGCGATGACAAACAACGTAACTACAGCACACATGAACATCTGGCAAACGAAGGGAGCAACATGACATGCGCTAGGCTGGAGTTAGCACAGAACACACGGAGAGACCAGCACACAGGACACAGAGCAGCGACCAGGACACACCTAGAGACAGAGCCACAACACAAGCAAGAAAGATGCAAACTGCACTATAGTGAAAATAAGGAAGGATTAAAACTTAAAGGACACTTTAGATGCTTAAGTGAAAACTACAATTAAGCAAATAAAATCATCCTGACTTCCAGCTGTCAAATCTTTAAAGTACTCTAGCATCCAGCTTTCTGAACAAGCAATGAGCCCCATCACAGTCATTATTTCTTACTTTTTTAAAAAAGTAAAATAGTGAACTATATTTTCTTCTCTTAAATAAGGGTCCAAGGCACAGGATTCCAAATAAACCGGGATTCAGGCACTTCAAATCCTTTTAAGCAGGAATGGCATTTTAGGCATACTTAGCTAGTAATTTTCCCTACCAACTAGTTCTGCTTCTTGCTCAGCTCATAATTTTTTGGAGCACCCTTCATGGAGCAGTTAATCGTCTCCATATAACCATGGCAATGCCCCCAGTGCATCATCCTTCTCTGGGCTTTATGTACTGTGCTGCCTGCTTCTAGGCAGCTAAGTTTCCCATCAGTCTAGCCCCAAATATTTATAACCAGAAAAAGCTTATTTCTGCTGCTCTTCCACATCCAGCACAGTTGTCCTATTGTCAGAGATGATTATTAACAAGGAAAACAAATTATTTTTGAGAAAAGAGGGTAACGAAATGCGCTAACAGAATGTAACCTGTTAACAGTGCGTGTAAGTGCATATTCACGCTTTTATGATTATTCCCTTGAGAAATAAACTTAAATATGATGGTTGAAAAAAATCTTTATATCTCTGTGTGTCTTTGAACCTGCACGGTGTGTGTTATCTGAAATAAGGTAAAGTTATATATCTTAATCATGTATTATTTGAGTTGAAAAAATATTTGATTTGATCATCATCTCTCAGTCCTCAGCACACTAACTTCCTCTTCCTACCAACCCAACTGGCCTTCCAAGCAGAATGAGTGACATTGTACAAAAGGATTTAAATGTAATTCAGTTTCCTACTATTTTTGTGCAGCTTCGTCAGTCCACCTACACAAACTAGGGCAGAAAAAGTGTCACGATACAATAACATTTACTTCCCTGCTTGTAAAAAGCATCAATGCCAAGCCAAGGGTACCGTGTCTGTGTCCACCCAGATCTGGAACTTGATTGGAATGACACAGTACTTTCACAAAGAAGGATTAAAAAAAGTAAAAAAAAAGTTCCATGATTTTTGCAGGTTGAACTATTTTAAGAATCATGGATTTGTTTGTCTTGTTCTTACATAGAATGGTGCAGTCATTGCCTGGGTTTATATTTACAAGCTGGCTGGGAAAGCTTCCCTACATGCTCAGGAGAAAATGTTTCTCAAGGAGGTAGGCACTTGTGGTCAGACAGACCTGCCTCGATCTCTGCTTCCTGAACTCCAATACGCTTGTTTTCTTCATCTCCTGCTGCATTTGTATAAGCAAGGTATGGCAGAGGGGAAAAAAGCAAGACAAAAACATGCATGCTTCGTTACAAGCTGCTCAAATAAAAGAGAAACATCGAACAAAAGACAGTCACAATAACATACAAACCCTCAGCCTGTGGCATAGTTTTTTCTTTTTTTTTGAGTGAATCAAAGATTAAATAAATCCCTGTGTTATTTTTCATTAATATCTCTGGTTTACTCCAGTGAGATCCTTCTGCAAGTAATGATGGTCACATGCAGCCCTTAATGTCCCTTGTTGCCAATTTCTTATTAAATTATTGAATTATTGAAGCACTGGAAAGCAGACGGTAAGTACCAAAGCAGAGAAAACAGACATAAACTGGTACATAATTGGTTTAAAAGCATCATCTGCTTGTTTTTCCTTTAGTTTTTCTAGAAAGAAAAGTCCAAACCTTTAGTCTCGAAGACCACATTTAAAATCATGTATAAATCGTGAGCAAGTGGGCATAGTCAGTACCTTCATCAGTGCAGAAGAAACAATGCAAGCGTTTTTACAGACTGGAAAAAAAACCCTCCATTTGCTATAAAATATGCTTTTTAACTGGATTTCAGAGTGGTCAGAATTAAAAAAAAAAAACCAAACCAAAAAAAAACAAAAAAAAAACAATAAAAAAAAAAAAAAACAAACAAAAAAAACCCCAAAAAACCCAAACACTTTTCCATCAGTAACTGCAGCTGCCTAGAGCATATCTCAATATTAGAAAACACTGAAACAGTTGGAAACAATGGTGACAATACAGTTAACGATAAGAAACACAAATAAATTTCCTGTATGTCATTAATAAAGGATCATAGCTCTCTTTTGGGGCAAACCTCATCTAATACTAGGGTAACAACAATAATGACATAAGAGAGTGTTGAGCTGAATAAGGAGTACCACATCTCTGCTTTAATTTACGTCAGTTACATATTAAACCCTGCTTTGATGTGGTACAATATACTGTAGATTTTCAAGGTGAAGACTTTGACTATTTATTGATTTTTTTGTGTTCTCTTTTCCCAGATTTTTTTTTCCCCATTCTCTCATTACTTGTTTAGATTTATGTGCAACTAAATAGCTCATTGAATTGTCTGACTTCAGGTTCAGCTAGCATGGAGTAATAATTTTAAAACTGCTTGTTCTAACAGGTTATTGTTCATAGAGGGAGAGACTTAGGTTATAATCAAAGCCAATGCAATGGAAACCAGTCATAGAATCACAGGACAGCTTAGGTTGGAAGGGACCTTAAAGATCATCAAGTTCCAACCCCCTGCCATGGGCAGGGACACCCTCCACTAGCCCAGGTTGCCCAAAGCCTCATCCAGCCTGGCCTTGAACCCCTCCAGGGATGGGGCATCCACAGCTTCTCTGGGCAACCTGGGCCACTGCCTCACCCCCCGCACAGTAAAGAATTTCTTCCTAATATCTAGTCTATATCTCCCCTCTTTCAGCTTATACCCGTTACCCCTTGTCCTGTGGCTACACCCCCGATAAAGAGTGCCTCCCCACCTCTCCTGTAGCCCCCTTTGAAGTACTCTCTACATAGATTCCCACTCCACAATTTGAGATAAACTCACGACACTAAAAATCAAAATAATAATACTCAGCAGAGACAGCATCTATACAGTCAAGCTTCTCTCACAGAAAAGAATGTATAGAAGGTGTGCCACAGATTTTAAAAAATTGGTTCCAGTAGAACAGAACTCCAACGGTTTGGGCATGCTGGTGTCCTGAAATGTAAATAAACAGTGGCTGCTATGAGCACAGCCTTATGATTCTACTCGTTTTTCCTTATGCCCTTTGTAGTCTCAGACCTAGGTGGTAAGACCTTCCATTGACATAAAGAAAGAAGTGTTTAATTCCTCCTTTTGCCAATCCAAGAGAAAATGATGAGCCATTACTTCCCTTGAACACTGTGAACTTTTCAAGTCAGCACCCTAAGCCCTGTGTTATAGAAAATCTTGAACAAATGTTGCCCATGGAAATTGCATTAATGCAAATAAAAATTTTCATGTTCTTCAGGGGCTGAGGATTCGGCCATCTCTCAGAAGAGTGAATTAAGCACCCACAAATAAAACCCAAAGGGCACAGTTTTGAAAATCAGTTCCAGAGAAATATCCACACAACAGGTGGATGGAAAGATGCATCTTCGTTTTTCAGACTGCTGTGTTCGACTAAGTCATCGAGTTCCTAGCCAAGGAGAAAGCAGTCCAAGTTCCTATCCCATATTACATACACGTGATCCATCACCTTTTACAAAACAAACTACCCGTATGCCATATATTCTTAAAATCCCGTGAAATCACAGGTGACAGAGTGTGACAGAATTATGACCAGTGTGAACACAGGTTCTCTGCAATTGCATTATAATAGTCTGTCTCCCATCAAACTGTGATAGGGCACTGGCAAACGTCATAATTACGACTCATTTAACAGAGAAATTATGTTTTGAATGAGAAAAATGCCTTAAAGCAAGCAGCATGTATTTCTGTCTGTGAATAGGATCTCTGTTTTCCCAGCCATCAGAGTATCCCAGAGTATATTGCATGAGTTGCAACGATACAATCAAGAGTATAGATGTTTTCTTTTTAAAAAAATTTGAAATTGTATCTGAGAGCTATAAAAACTGGAATTATGGCTGGTAGCAATCCCTGATAAAAGCTAATTGGCTACCCCTGTTAAAAGATATTTTTTTTCTGGAATAAGATCCCCCAAACATGAAGCAAAGGAAAGTTATTTCAGAGACCAAAATAACTTTCCAAAGACACAAGATTATTGTGAGATCATGTAATTAAAGTCTGTACTTTAGAGCATAAATAGAAGGGCAAATCCTCACTGAGCTCTACTGTTTGATAAATTTCTGAGCACTTAATTTTTATACTTAAAGGTTTTATTACATTTGTTTGGCCTGACATGAGTTTCTAGTTTTTTTGATTGGGTGGATGGATGGGGTTTTTTTTGTAGGGATGAAGAAAGAAAGCGCTCTGTTTACTTTTAAGAAGAAAAGTAAAAATCTATACTAGGAAAAAATACCCTCTGTGATTAGTAATTAACAACAAATTGAAAGGTCTAATACTGAGCACTTTCAAGAACACTTTATGGTGTTCCATTGTAATTAGCAGTAAAGCAGTCATTGAGTTCATCCTTCTGCCAAGGTGAGTAAAAACAAATATATTAAATCCAAATATAAATGAAAAAATATCTTGCTAACCCTTAAGAGCTAGAAATATCCCCGTATTCACTTATTGTCTATGATTTTAAGAATACAGAACACTTAAGAGTACCTAACCATTGCACTGATAAAAACAAGTTCAGTTTAATACTATTGTTCTTCTACAAATCTCTATCTCTAGCATAATTTAAAAATATACCAGCAAAGGTTCAGCCAAAAAACCCCAGTCTTCTAGCATTTCAGTAGTGAAAAGCTGGTAACGTCTTAAGTGGTCCCAGACGTCTTGTCAGAAGTATTTTCTAGCCATCTAACATGAAAAGACACTGAACTAACAAAGTCTAAAGCAAAACCCAAACTGCTCAGATGCTTATGGTACATTCTGGCTGGATAGGGTCAGGACACGCATTTCTTTTGAACGGGTAAATCTGACACTGGCAGCAACACAGGGGTGGGATGCTAAGGAAGCAGATAAAATGTCATGACCATAAAAGGCTGTAAATGCAACATAGCTAATGGTATTTGTGTGTTCTCCTACTGAGCACGTGGGACACTGAGAAAAAGATATAGAGGTTCATACACTACTGTTAGGAATAGTCCTTCATAGCTACTCACAGCTAGATTTCTTAAAATCAAACTTCTCTGGCTATGTCAGAATTTTGAATTAAATCATTCTGGAGAAATCTAGAAGTCCCAGAGCAAAAACCTGCAGCCACATATCAGTGAACTCAATCTACCCCATATCAACGTCTTTTCATTCTGATCCTAATCGGGAAAGCAGTTACCCAGAGGTTTGGGGATTTTTTCTCCATAGATCCCTTCCCTTCCACTTCTAGCCACACAGCCACAAGCACCCTGTATTCCACATTATACTGAGTGCTGCACTATAATAAAAAAACTCTCCAACTGCAAATTACTCCTTTATTTCTCCTTGAGTCCCTGCATTTCTACTACACTTTAACTAATGGTATGCAGCTCAGCCCTGCCTGCAGCAAACACAGATTATTGACTAAATGAGTCTACTGTTGGAGTTACAAACACAGTTTTTCTGCCTTTTACAAAACCAAGATGACCTCCTTTTTATCCATACTATATCTTTTTCTAAGTCTTTGCTTCAATCTGCTACACAATAAGATCCTTGATTTCAAAATACAGAAGTTAACCTTCTCAACATGTTTCCAGGCAATATAAAATCCCCTCCCTCATTCAAGCCAAGTATAAGCTTCCCTACGAGCAGAAAGGACTGCACTGTGACAGTGACATTTCCCAGTATGGTCATATAACCTTCCCAACAACAGACAACTCTTTGGATTATCACCAGGGCATGTAACAACACCTAAAAATCTACCAAAATGTCTACAAAGTTGTCAGGTTTCCTTGCTGCTTTGTTTGTTAAATAATGACATAAACCCCTTCTACTATAATAAAATTATTAATCACAACCATGTTCTGTCACTGACAGAAGTCAGGCAGTCTGCTGTTCTTGTAGAAAGTTATTCTTTTAAAGAAATTTATTATTCTCCTTAAATAAAAGGATTAGAAAATCCCAAAGAAGGATAGAAAAAGCCTCAAAGTAGAACTATATTGTTATTAGAATATGAAACAAGTATTCATGGCAGAAAATTATATAGAATACTCTGTGAAAGCTGTATCTACAGATTACGTTTTTAATGAAAGGCTTTACCACTTTTTATGTGTAAAATTCAACATGAAATGTGTCTAGGTACTGTATCATAAGTTACTGATGATGCTTTGATTGCATATTAAAATTTCAACCTCTGTACATTTGACAATTTTACATAACACAGATTTTCCAAAAGACTACCTAAGGCAGAGGTACAGGAAAACATTACTCAGGTTTCAAGGAAAAACCAGTAGAGTTCCTCAAGTCCCAGCAGTACTTACCAAAGCAAACAATTCTAGCACTCCTATAAAAAATAATTATTTGATTGTATTTATTACAGTTCTCTCTGTAGCGCTTCTGATGTGAGACAGCTCCCCTCCCTAAGCAAACCCAGCAGAAATACGCAATAATTCACAACTGCTGCTCTGAGGAGCTCTCAGTCTAAATAGATGGACTAAGGAAAGATCAGGGAGGAGGGGTAAAACAGGAAAGCATACACAGCAAGGACAGCGAACAGCGTGTCGTCAGATGGGATTATTTCCTGGCACATCTAGGCTGTATTTCATATAAGCATTTCACAACACACAAAACAATAAAGAAATGGATACAGTAGGGTGATGGTCTGAGAAAACATTTGCTTCCAACATGGAAACAAACCCTGTAAACATCATAAATACAAAATTAAAAAGTCTGATGAGGCAGATACAGTAATACTACATATAGACCCTCAGTGGTATAACCAAGGACTGCAATTGATATCTCGTGGCTTGCTATTAAGCAGATTAAATGGTTTCATTGGTATAAAATATAAGGAGATTTAATTTTAACCAAAAGTATTATAACTTTTTGAAATACTGTCTCGATTCAGTTAATTTTTGCTCCCACATTATTTGAGAATCCCTTAGTGATTCAGCAGCTGTATAAGATTATAACATACTTGCAACAAAAACATTGTTCTGGTTAAATGAATGGTTAACATTAAACATGTCAACACGCCTCAAATGCTTCAGTTCCAATATGTGCCTGAAGTGCTAATCCTGAAAAGGGACGTTCCTATATCGTTTGAACTGAAATACTCTTATTTGCTGCAGCCTAAACTCTTGGTATGTAAAAATGTGTACATGCCTGGGTACTTTTCTAATGATGTATTATTTATACTGTATTTTTTTTTCACATAGAGCCTTGTACAATTTATGAGCCACAGGTCCGAATAAAAAAAAAAGACGAAATAATTATTGCAATAATTCTGACTCTGTCTCTGCGATCAAGCAACATCAATTGCAGTTGGGTTTATTTTTCCCTATAGAACCTCTCAAAAAGGCTTCCAGGTGAAAAACAAACCCTCCTTTATGTACAGACCTTCATAAGATTCTATCTCCTTGTCTCCATTGTCTAGGGAAAGTAACAGAAACAAAACAAACAAACAACAACAAAAAAAAGGGAACCAAAGCACAGGGGTTAAAAACAACAGAAGGTTTATAAAAGATACAATATACATATTAAGAAGGAATAAAAGAAAGGCGTGTATATGGCCATTTAGACTGATTTTGCACAGCACATCTAGCTACCAGAAGAGGAAAGGTGAAAATGAATTTGCTATCCAAAATGTGTTTATGGTTCTCTGCTTCTAAACATTTTGGGAAGCGTCTCCATTGACCAGTGCTTTCATAAGACGTTAAAGATAAGCACAATTACAGTACCAGTAAAACATGAATCGTGAAAAATCTTGCTGACCTCTCCTGTTTTAAAGATTATTACCTCTCTTCTTGCTCTTCCCGTTCCAAGATGCAGAGGTTTTACATTAGCAACCTGTACCACTCCATGTGAACCCAAGAAGTGATCGGCTCTGCTCCTAACTCCCAAAAGAGCCAGAGTTTTGGCACTAAACAACATGCAAAAGATCGTTTCCTGTGCCTGCTGAAGTCAATGACAAAGGACTGATTGAGTTCAAAAGGAACAGGATCACGCTAGCAGTTAGTCCATCTTGGGTCGTGTGTGTTGCACTGTTGGCCATTATTGGACTGCTGAGGATTCGTTTCAGTCAAGACTATTGTAGATATTAAAACAGAATAGAAAAAATACAGGACAAAATGCTACTATCAAATCCTAATTCTGTACACAAAAATTCAACTGTAATCCCGAAAGACAAATAAGAAATATCATCGACCTTCGTTGCAGCGACATTAAGGAGAAAACCATACACTTACTTCTCTCCAACGTCCCCTTTGGTGGGAGCTGCGGTAACTGCCTGCCCCTTCGCCCTACTACTGGAGTACTTGACGGACTTGTCTGAACAGACCCAGTTCGAGGATGTGACCTATGAGACACATATCAAAACAAACCATAGCCATTAAATGACAAATTCATCACTAAATACCATCAAGAACTGATAACATGACTAAGTAGGCTTTAGATCACTTGGGACCCTTGAAGTCCCATAGTGAAACTATTATCTCTTTTCAGAAAAAGACCTGATTCAAAAGAGAAATCTGTGAAAAAAAAAAAAAAAGAAAAGAAAAAAGCCAGACTGAAGCTGAACATCCACAAAATGCTTTTTTTGCACAGTCAAGCCAAAAAAATGTATTGTGTGCATATTCATGTGCATATGGATATAACACACACATACAGCTATCCATAGGCCAAATTCAGTGATCTTTACTCAGCTTGTATTTAGTTAAACTGCCATTGAGTGGCAATGAGATTACAGGGATTTGCCTAAAGAAAGCAATAAACTGAGAAAAGACACTGGTATCTGACTCTAACTCTCACCAGGGTTTTGGTGTTACTAACTCTCACGTTCAGAAAACAAAAGGATGTATTCTGCAGTTTTAAAATAAAGAAAGGCTTTACTGGACATCAGCTAGACCAAAATGTACTCATCTTTTTATTGTATCATGTTTATTTAAGCTGAACAATATATAGTAATCTTTAAAATTTCAATCGGTGAAGCACAGCACTCAAACAGGAACAATACAGACTATGGCACAGTAAAATGTAGTCAGAGAAAACGGTGGTTAAATGGGAGTTAATAGACAAATTTGGTACAGTACATTTAAAGAAACTTTTTTTTTTTAAAAAAATAGTTTCATTTGATATTGTTATGATGGTTGTTCCATAAGCGATGTCTGATGAACACAAACACTTTCTCATTCTGTAAAAGAATATGATAGTTAATGAGGTGTTTTATGTGGGAAACCATCCAGGATTCCTGACAAATGAGAAAACACAAACAAATGTAGTTAAACACTGTTAGCAAACAATTCGCAATGGCAGCCACACCATTATATCCAGAGGAGAATATAAATAGTGTGTTGGCACTGAAAGGGTTAGTATCTACTACTACTAGTGACCAGCTAAGGATGAGGCGATACCAATTAGCTACTGGGAAAATAAAATGGTGAGCTGGTGGGGCAGAAGGGGATTAGTCTGATTGATTTGTCTGTTTCACCTCGGTAAGGCAGGTGAAGGAGGGGCAGATCTTCCCGTCATTAATGAAGGCATCGACCTGATGAGGTTTGAGTCAGGACGCTCTGTGGATCGGGAGCGGGAGCTGGTCCGCTCTAGCACGGGACGGTGCTCTGTTGATCGGGATCTTTGATATGGCTGTCTATCTGCTGCTTCACAATTCCTGTAATGTTAGCCAAAAAGCAGCTCAGTTGACCTTTGACTTTGCTATGAATTATAAAATATGCTGCATGATATTGGTTTGGAGCATATCATTTTCTTATGTACATTATTTTTTTTGGGGGGAGGGTAAATTTTCTGAGTTTGTTTCATGATAACATACAGGTTTTTCATACATGTGGGATTTGGATCGCTCCACACTCTTGGCAAATGGGCTGAAATGTTTCCAATGTCTCAGTAATGACTATCCATGCAATAGTCTGTTTCCTGACAATTTCTGGGTAAAAACAGTGTTATTCTGTTAATTAATACACCAACCTTGGAGGAAAAGAATAGCCAGCGTAATATTAAGTCTCACTAAAGCGAAGGACTCATTTAACTGTCCAGTTTAATTGAGCATTTTTTATTCATGTGATTAGATATTTACAGACTGCACTATCTTTAAAGGCAGTGCTCTTGTTTGCAGGCAAGTCCATATTCCAGATATTATAATTAACACGTTAACTGTTATTACCTCAGTATGTCTGTCAAAACAGAGGCTAGGCTATCGTGATAGATTCATATGTGGTGCCTGAACTGCAGTCAGATGAAAATCTACATCATCAGTACATGCAGAGGTTCCACCAACTACTCAAAAGTTTGGTTTGTAATAAAAAAATATATCTTCTAGCTCACAGCTTAAAGAATTGTGCCAAAGCAGCAAAGGCAAAAGTTACCATTAGTGATGCAATGGGGAGAAAGCAGACTGAGTAAAAGAGAATTTCTTGGTCAAGCAGTCTGGTCTTCTACTACCTTAGGCAGTTAATCAGGCCATTACTTTCAGAAATTAATCAACCCTCACCTTTTTTTCACAATGGAATTGGTCTGTTTGCAAGGAGTAATATTTGTTAGCAATATCCTAAAATACATATAATCATGGTCATTTTAAAAGCAAAAATTGAGCTACTTATTAAATTCTCCAACCCTGATGGAGCTACTTATTAAATTCTCACTCCTCCCAACTCCCCTGGAGTAACTGCACAGCTACGGAATACAAATGGGGAACATGGACCCTTCAGGACTTTTCCTTGAGAGAAGTCACGCATTTTACAGTGAAGTCAGTTAATCCAAAGAGTGACTGGATGGTGATTAAGCGTAACAAGGAGCTGAATTTTAATTAGTGTCAAAAAAAGAGAGACTTACCACAGCCTCATTAGGAAGAGTTTTATGTTATTAACATCATTTTATTTCTAAAAACCATATTGAGAGAGTATAGTTCTCTCTAGGGTAGATAACTTTGCTGAACGGGTTGATAAAAGATTCATTAAAACGAATGTCTCTTCAGGCCTTCCATGAGGAAATAATTAGACTCCTAGAGCATACGAAGGAACTGCCACAGACAGGTTCAGAATAATACCATTCACCAGGAACCTACATCTATAAGCTCCTAACAAGCAAACACACCACAGTGAGACACGTAATGGGAATTATAAGCTGAGGCACCAAAGATTGGAGGAAAAGTACAATGAGCCTGCCACAAAACCACAACGAAATTACCTCACTTCTTCTTCTACCAGCTCTGTTTCTGAATGGGAAGCTTCGTCAGCAAAAACATCCACTGTCTCGCTTCTTTTACGTTGTGGACAGACAAAGAAACACAACCTTAGCTTTGGTAGGACTGTTCCTCGGTTTAGGTAACTGTTTAAGAGAGGTTTCAGTGCTATGGGAGGTGAGAAAGGTGTCAGCCATCTACACGGTGGTTAAAAAAAATGACCACAGGAATAAACTCTTACACTACGGGAACAAATTCTAAGAAAAAAAAATATTTCTAAATTCAGTAAAATTACAAGAGAATACGACCATGGTCCAGACAACCCACCCCTACCTTGTGTAACCATGTGTTTAAGAAAATCAGTGAGCCCACAGGCACTCTCTTTGTTGGGTCTGTCACACACACAGAGCTGGGACAACCCTGATGCTGCCAGTGGTGGGGCACTGCTGGAGCACACAGCAGAAGGCACTGGGGAATGTGGGAAGACGGATCATCCCGTCTTCTCTCTCCTTCCAAAAGCAAAGTAGGACATACAGAGGAACCACACGGTTCTCATCAACACAAGAGGTTAAGCCTCTGACTTGTTACTAAGGCCTCAATCTCTTAGCTGTGGTATAAAAAGGGGTTTTTTTAGGATGTTAGGAATCAGACCCAGTGCCTGCTTTGGAAGGCAGAGAGGGATTTTTATCATTAGGACCAATACCAACGGCTGAGCAGGCAGGTTCTGTATCCTGCAGAGCATCCTGGAGCCACTGTAGCTAACCACTACCCTAACAGATAAAGGCCTCGGAAATTTTATATTCAATAGTTGTATAAATATTCTGTTTGCCACAAGCTGCATCTGGCATTTACTTTGGGTGGAAAACCAATCAGGAGTTCCCAGAAGCGAAGGAGAACATGGATTTTCACAGCAAACCTTCTGCTTTTAGATGAAGCTTTGGCACCACAGTGGTTTTGTAGACAGAAGGATTTTGAAGACTAAGTTGAATCCTGACTCCTGAAACTGAGTTGTCACCCCCAAGTGACACTCTACACGCTCAGTATCCACAGCAGCAAACAGAGGCTGTATGAGGATACTGACGGTCTCCCACTTGAAAGCTTCAGGAGGTGGCTTTAGATCACACTCATATAAAGAACAATGCAGCAGACGGTGTCTGGAGTGAAACAGGCATGTTCTTTGTCCTCACATATTTTTGGTCCTTTTAACAGTCAACATGTGCTATATGATCCAGGTCTTCAGAAATGAACTGTCCCTTTTATAGGAAAAATTTCACTCCAATAACCTGCTTGGACAGTGAGCTCTTCACCTGCCACCGTTATGCAGCTAGGCGTTAACCATACGCATGGAGGGGGAGGTTTAAAAACACCTCCGTGAATTTAAAACAGAAGTTTATAACTTTTCAGGTAACATTCTTGAGGGCTTATGCTCCCAAGTTATCCCAATAAAGTTTCCTCTATTCTCATTATAATCTGAATTTCTTATTTTTAAAGAGGGAAATGTAATCGTCTGAGTGAAAGTACTCAACCTCCACGTAACAGTTTAATGTGTGCTAGAGTTGTTTATCTTTGCTAACAGCCTTTTCATTACAGAAAATACAGGTAATGACATTTCAGCTAGTGACCTCCTCCATTCAGTGTTTCCTTTCATGGCACCGTTCCACCTTTGCCAAGGAAAACAGCCACGGTAGGTGCCTGTTCCCTTGCCAAAGTCTACGAGACTCTCCCCCATGCTGAGGACATACAGCAGCGTTTGCTTCTTAACCAAGCACACCTATCACTCTGAAGCTGAGCCACCACGCAGAAAACTCTGTGAGTATTCACAATTTAATTTTACACAAGTCCATCAACAATTATAACTAGAATCCCATTCTATTTAGGTCCTACTGTAAATTCTAGTTACTACAAGATCTAACCAAAGGTGCTACAACGTTTTGGTTTAACTACTGATTCATCTGCATTGTTCTACATTCATATTCTAGGAACGTCAAAAAGCTAATTCTTTTCCCAATGCAGAAAATAACCATTTCTAATTTTTAATTTTTTCAGATTTGTTACTTTTCTTAACAAATAAAAAGACTTTTCAACAAATGAATACACACATTGATCTCAACTTAGGGAGAAAGCCTTATAAAAGATTAACATTTTTCAACAGTAAGCATTCATAACAGCTTTCAACACAAATAAAAGTTATTTTTTTCTCAAAATAACTGAAAGCAGTTTATTTGAAATCCCATGTGTTAATTTATTTGACTGTGTTCAAGACTGAGAAAGCAAGCTATGATATCATGCCAATCACAATTTTAGTACTCAGTTGTTCTTGTAACAAAAAACTGAAGAAATAAAAATAGAATTGCTGTAGGATTACAGTACACTACAATTCAGCTCCTAGTGCATCTTTTTTTTTTTTTATCTAGAGCACAGAACAAAAAAAAAAAATACAGCAATACATTTTCTAATTTTAAACTCCAGCTAATATACAATGGTAATACCTGTCAGTGTCTGTGGATGGCTGCTGGATTTCAATCCTTGGACATGTTATTCTTCTACTAGCTATAGGAACTTTGCTGTTTAGTCACAGACACAAGATCCTCTGTTAGCATAACACAGACAAGCATGTCTACAAACAACTGAGATCTCTAGTACCAAGCAAATTTAAATTTGAGTCATAAGTATTGCAATGGAAAATGGGAAGGAGCAGTATTCTGCCAAAAATCTAGATAAACTGGTGGCTCATTATCTCATCAAACCACTCATCTGCACCTATAAAGAAACTTCCTATAGAATTACGTGCAGCTACCATGTTTTCAAGCCAGAAATGCAATGCTTTTAGGTACTCTTGAAAAATAAACAAAAATCGGATGCAAAGAAAGATATTCTATCATGCTGTCATATATATCTATACACATACATGCAGACACTCATCTGATTGTTTGCATGCACATTACACCGTGGTGTATGTGATAACTACAGGTGTATCTACAAGGCAGTCAAAGGAATGACTAAACCGTAACACGCCTCTATCTCAACTACTTTTCTACTAGCTAACTCAGCTAAACAGACAAAGCAGAGAACTCGGCTGTGACCCCAGGCACGTTGTGCTCCCCACTGCTACACGCAGACTGCTACAGAAACTCAGTCGCTTACAGCTTAACTATCTGTACACGGCACTACAGTCACTTTGGTGACTCAGTTCTAGGCATATCTAATCATGCCCACACATGATAGCATGATACAATCATAAAGGTTCTTCAAGACAGCACATACAGTTATATGTCTAGAGATTTACTCTCCAAAATATGTTTCATCATCAATAGATCATAAGGTTGTTTAACTACTGAGAAATAGCAAAGCCCTGCTTTTAGTAGAGAGTTACACCAGATAGTTTTTTCAAGGTTCCTTCCAATCCAAATTAGTTTGATTCTACGGATGCAATCAGAGGTTTATGCTAGCTATTACAATCAAATATCAATAAAACTTGTAAGTAGTGTTGGTCCTAGAATCATAAAATCATGGCATAGTTTGAGTTGGAAGGGACCGTGGAGGTCATCTAGTCCAACCCCCTGCAGTAAGCAGGGACATCTTCCATTAGATCCTAGAAGAATTAAGACTGAAGTGATGTGCTGAAATATTTCATCTCCTCTTTAACTGCAAAATCAGACCCAACTAATTTTGTGTATTTTGGAGGAATAGAAAAGCAACTTGTACATCTGAAGGGAAAATAGTAAAGACATGTAAACAAAAATTTCTTCATAGCAAATCTCAGCATTAAACAAAGTGGTGAACGCTTTTGAGAAAGAGGCTTCCTAACTTCCAGTTACCATTGCTAGTTGACACAGATCCTATTTGTAACTTCATTCAAATGGAAGCAAACACAGCAGATGAGCTAATAATAATTTCACTTAACTAGTTAACTTTATCTAGTTTAAGAATCAGTTTCCAGTATTTTACTCCAAGGTAATTTC
>VZTO01003162.1:109738-120059 GCA_013400615.1 Syrrhaptes paradoxus | reverse complement strand
TCAGCTTTATATTATAATTTTGTTACACAATTTTTTCCCATTTCAGAATACAATATTTCACCCGCTCTACTTGAACATTGTGTCATAATGTATGAGTAATGACAGGAACATTCAGAGGCTTTAATGAACATGTATTTCACCCCTGAAGAGTAGGTGGTATATAAGAGTGCATAGAGATTCTTAAGAGAGAAGCAATGAGGGAGAAGCATTTCCTAGAAGAGTTTGGATGTTCAAATGCAGTTCAGCTGAGTACTTAGATTACAGACTAATCAAGTGAAAGCTCAAAACTAAGCATGTACCTATATATGCCCTTGTACGGTGCAGGACTAAATGCAAATTTTGAAAAGCACTTGGTTCTTGGTGCATTTTGAGGTTTTTTTCCATCAGATCTTAAATATAACTTCAATTGTACGTGGCACACTGTATTTAGTTGGCCTCTTTTTCTCCAGTAACATTTTAAAAGACCAATAATATGGCAGACATTTAATTAGCAAAATATCACAAATGGCTTAATACTGCAAATACATGTTGATCTGTCTTCTTGAGTTTTGGCAACAGACCTGTAATTCTGAGCTCGCTGAAGTCAACAAGAATTCTGTCATTGATGAAGCCAAGATTTCAATCAGACCATTCCAAGATAAGCAGTTGTGTATGATTTTATTATCTTTTAAGCTCTTAAATGACGAATGAGCAAGATAGCATACTGGTTCTGTTAAAGGCGTTCTGCAAATCCATCGATCTTAACAGACTCTGATCCATTTCTGTACCCTTCATGCTATTAAAGCATGCCTTAGGGTCTACCTACAAGTCATATTGGCTCACAACAAATGTTCTTCTTTTTCTTTTTCCACAGCTTTAGAGCTAAATTTAAATGGGGACAGAGAATACTAACAAATAAGTTTCTTTTGCATGTTACAAATCTGTTTTTTCTCCTGACATTTACATAACATTAGCATCTATACAGTGCTAAACCTAAGACAAGTGACATAAACCGGAACTATTCAATGTGACTAACAAAAGAAAATACAAAAGCTTTGTTTAATCATTTTCCAGCCTTCTTCAAATGCTGTCCATCTTCAGCATGCCTGTGCACTTTCCCAGGAATAACTAACACGCATGGTCCTTGCCATATGCACAAAGAGTGTACTTCAAACCCTCCAAACAGAACAGCCAGCAAACCACGGCACTGACCCAAAAAGCTATGGAAGAAATATGCTCTCAAGTAAGTCTCTGTGGCTGCACTAATGTTGAGCCAAAAGACCCTTACAAAACCTCTCCTCTCTAGAGAAGAGAGGAACCTGTGGCAAAATACTGAAGGATTAATTCTGTTTTTTTACCAGATATTTTAGTTTCAAGTCAACGAAGTCACTTACGTTCTCTTTCAGTCTCTGAATTTCTTAAACAGAATTCCTGTATTAGTCAACTTATACAGGAGAAATATGAATCACAATTTTATTTAAATTGCTTTAGGACAGCAAGCGANCTAGATCCTAGAAGAATTAAGACTGAAGTGATGTGCTGAAATATTTCATCTCCTCTTTAACTGCAAAATCAGACCCAACTAATTTTGTGTATTTTGGAGGAATAGAAAAGCAACTTGTACATCTGAAGGGAAAATAGTAAAGACATGTAAACAAAAATTTCTTCATAGCAAATCTCAGCATTAAACAAAGTGGTGAACGCTTTTGAGAAAGAGGCTTCCTAACTTCCAGTTACCATTGCTAGTTGACACAGATCCTATTTGTAACTTCATTCAAATGGAAGCAAACACAGCAGATGAGCTAATAATAATTTCACTTAACTAGTTAACTTTATCTAGTTTAAGAATCAGTTTCCAGTATTTTACTCCAAGGTAATTTCTCAAAAAAATGAACATTCCAGGCTACCATTTCCTTAGACACTGTTTGATTTTACAGTGTTCCTGGTACTTGTAACACACATTGTCATCTCTATAGCCAGCTGCCTTTTATAGTACCTTGTATTTTGCCAACAACTTCCAACATTTTTAACACAGAC
Source organism: Syrrhaptes paradoxus (assembly GCA_013400615.1). Taxonomy (NCBI): domain Eukaryota; kingdom Metazoa; phylum Chordata; class Aves; order Pterocliformes; family Pteroclidae; genus Syrrhaptes; species Syrrhaptes paradoxus. Next base: position 118,043 of record VZTO01003162.1, on the reverse strand, counting down.
CCTCAATTGACACATACTAAAGAAACACACTGCAGGAACATGGATCTTAGTCTTCGTGCAACGACTCACTGAAGAATATAATAAAACTGGTTACCATCCAAAACCTGGGAACTCTATAATTCTAAAAGAAGAGAGATGAAATCCTCTCCCCTCCTCCTCAGCTCAATTTTATGGCTGAATACACTGCTGCAACTCTCTCCAAGATAATAAGATAAATTATAATAAAAATATTAGAAATATTCCAAAGTATGTCTTTCAGCTTTATATTATAATTTTGTTACACAATTTTTTCCCATTTCAGAATACAATATTTCACCCGCTCTACTTGAACATTGTGTCATAATGTATGAGTAATGACAGGAACATTCAGAGGCTTTAATGAACATGTATTTCACCCCTGAAGAGTAGGTGGTATATAAGAGTGCATAGAGATTCTTAAGAGAGAAGCAATGAGGGAGAAGCATTTCCTAGAAGAGTTTGGATGTTCAAATGCAGTTCAGCTGAGTACTTAGATTACAGACTAATCAAGTGAAAGCTCAAAACTAAGCATGTACCTATATATGCCCTTGTACGGTGCAGGACTAAATGCAAATTTTGAAAAGCACTTGGTTCTTGGTGCATTTTGAGGTTTTTTTCCATCAGATCTTAAATATAACTTCAATTGTACGTGGCACACTGTATTTAGTTGGCCTCTTTTTCTCCAGTAACATTTTAAAAGACCAATAATATGGCAGACATTTAATTAGCAAAATATCACAAATGGCTTAATACTGCAAATACATGTTGATCTGTCTTCTTGAGTTTTGGCAACAGACCTGTAATTCTGAGCTCGCTGAAGTCAACAAGAATTCTGTCATTGATGAAGCCAAGATTTCAATCAGACCATTCCAAGATAAGCAGTTGTGTATGATTTTATTATCTTTTAAGCTCTTAAATGACGAATGAGCAAGATAGCATACTGGTTCTGTTAAAGGCGTTCTGCAAATCCATCGATCTTAACAGACTCTGATCCATTTCTGTACCCTTCATGCTATTAAAGCATGCCTTAGGGTCTACCTACAAGTCATATTGGCTCACAACAAATGTTCTTCTTTTTCTTTTTCCACAGCTTTAGAGCTAAATTTAAATGGGGACAGAGAATACTAACAAATAAGTTTCTTTTGCATGTTACAAATCTGTTTTTTCTCCTGACATTTACATAACATTAGCATCTATACAGTGCTAAACCTAAGACAAGTGACATAAACCGGAACTATTCAATGTGACTAACAAAAGAAAATACAAAAGCTTTGTTTAATCATTTTCCAGCCTTCTTCAAATGCTGTCCATCTTCAGCATGCCTGTGCACTTTCCCAGGAATAACTAACACGCATGGTCCTTGCCATATGCACAAAGAGTGTACTTCAAACCCTCCAAACAGAACAGCCAGCAAACCACGGCACTGACCCAAAAAGCTATGGAAGAAATATGCTCTCAAGTAAGTCTCTGTGGCTGCACTAATGTTGAGCCAAAAGACCCTTACAAAACCTCTCCTCTCTAGAGAAGAGAGGAACCTGTGGCAAAATACTGAAGGATTAATTCTGTTTTTTTACCAGATATTTTAGTTTCAAGTCAACGAAGTCACTTACGTTCTCTTTCAGTCTCTGAATTTCTTAAACAGAATTCCTGTATTAGTCAACTTATACAGGAGAAATATGAATCACAATTTTATTTAAATTGCTTTAGGACAGCAAGCGAACTGTGACTAATCCCTTTTATATTTATATATATATGTCTTCTATTTTCAATATAAAGTTTCTTTTAATGTGGTTTGTTCTATTCAACTGAGTATAGTCTACTAGCCTTCCAGTGCTCTGTTCTAGGCAAATAACTGCTTCCCCAGATACTTGTATCACCACAAAAGAATAAACAGAAACACAAAATTCAAAGTATGGCCAGTAATTAATTTACTAATAAGGAATTAATTCAATATTCATGCACAATTTACACATTATTAAGTAGCTGTATGCACAAAATTATAGCATTTGAGCATGTGTAGTATTACTTTGTGTAATTTTACAAAAAATTTTTGAGATACACTTTTGAAACTCTTAGTCTTCATCAAGGAAAAGTTCCCAGTAACTCTGTGACAGTTTCACTTAACTTCAAGATTTAATAGCATTTTAGACAGCCAGCCAAAATACGACACCAGCATGGTCCAGCTCCTACTCACAAGATATGGAAGGGCAGAAACAAGCAAGCTCTGTGCACATTGACAAAAGAAATAAGTAAAAATAAATAAGAAAAATGTTGCAAGAGCAAGAAGAAAATGAGGCAGTAAAGTCAAAGAACTAATGGCAAAGAAAATCTGTGCACTCCCTTGATGGGGTGCCAACAGCAGCTGGGAAGAACTGAAGACGGTAAGATGCACAAGACTGCATGGGTTGGACACCAAGCACACAGNTAGCCAGCTGCCTTTTATAGTACCTTGTATTTTGCCAACAACTTCCAACATTTTTAACACAGACCCTCAATTGACACATACTAAAGAAACACACTGCAGGAACATGGATCTTAGTCTTCGTGCAACGACTCACTGAAGAATATAATAAAACTGGTTACCATCCAAAACCTGGGAACTCTATAATTCTAAAAGAAGAGAGATGAAATCCTCTCCCCTCCTCCTCAGCTCAATTTTATGGCTGAATACACTGCTGCAACTCTCTCCAAGATAATAAGATAAATTATAATAAAAATATTAGAAATATTCCAAAGTATGTCTTTCAGCTTTATATTATAATTTTGTTACACAATTTTTTCCCATTTCAGAATACAATATTTCACCCGCTCTACTTGAACATTGTGTCATAATGTATGAGTAATGACAGGAACATTCAGAGGTTTTAATGAACATGTATTTCACCCCTGAAGAGTAGGTGGTATATAAGAGTGCATAGAGATTCTTAAGAGAGAAGCAATGAGGGAGAAGCATTTCCTAGAAGAGTTTGGATGTTCAAATGCAGTTCAGCTGAGTACTTAGATTACAGACGAATCAAGTGAAAGCTCAAAACTAAGCATGTACCTATATATGCCCTTGTATGGTGCAGGACTAAATGCAAATTTTGAAAAGCACTTGGTTCTTGGTGCATTTTGAGGTTTTTTTTCGTCAGATCTTAAATATAACTTCAATTGTACATGGCACACTGTATTTAGTTGGCCTCTTTTTCTCCAGTAACATTTTAAAAGACCAATAATACGGCAGACATTTAATTAGCAAAATATCACAAATGGCTTAATACTGCAAATACGTGTTGATCTGTCTTCTTGAGTTTTGGCAACAGACCTGTAATTCTGAGCTCGCTGAAGTCAACAAGAATTCTGTCATTGATGAAGCCAAGATTTCAATCAGACCATTCCAAGATAAGCAGTTGTGTATGATTTTATTATCTTTTAAGCTCTTAAATGACGAATGAGCAAGATAGCATACTGGTTCTGTTAAAGGCGTTCTGCAAATCCATCGATCTTAACAGACTCTGATCCATTTCTGTACCCTTCATGCTATTAAAGCATGCCTTAGGGTCTACCTACAAGTCATATTGGCTCACAACAAATGTTCTTCTTTTTCTTTTTCCACAGCTTTAGAGCTAAATTTAAATGGGGACAGAGAATACTAACAAATAAGTTTCTTTTGCATGTTACAAATCTGTTTTTTCCCCTGACATTTACATAACATTAGCATCTATACAGTGCTAAACCTAAGACAAGTGACATAAACCGGAACTATTCAATGTGACTAACAAAAGAAAATACAAAAGCTTTGTTTAATCATTTTCCAGCCTTCTTCAAATGCTGTCCATCTTCAGCATGCCTGTGCACTTTCCCAGGAATAACTAACACGCATGGTCCTTGCCATATGCACAAAGAGTGTACTTCAAACCCTCCAAACAGAACAGCCAGCAAACCACGGCACTGACCCAAAAAGCTATGGAAGAAATATGCTCTCAAGTAAGTCTCTGTGGCTGCACTAATGTTGAGCCAAAAGACCCTTACAAAACCTCTCCTCTCTAGAGAAGAGAGGAACCTGTGGCAAAATACTGAAGGATTAATTCTGTTTTTTTACCAGATATTTTAGTTTCAAGTCAACGAAGTCACTTACGTTCTCTTTCAGTCTCTGAATTTCTTAAACAGAATTCCTGTATTAGTCAACTTATACAGGAGAAATATGAATCACAATTTTATTTAAATTGCTTTAGGACAGCAAGCGAACTGTGACTAATCCCTTTTATATTTATATATATATGTCTTCTATTTTCAATATAAAGTTTCTTTTAATGTGGTTTGTTCTATTCAACTGAGTATAGTCTACTAGCCTTCCAGTGCTCTGTTCTAGGCAAATAACTGCTTCCCCAGATACTTGTATCACCACAAAAGAATAAACAGAAACACAAAATTCAAAGTATGGCCAGTAATTAATTTACTAATAAGGAATTAATTCAATATTCATGCACAATTTACACATTATTAAGTAGCTGTATGCACAAAATTATAGCATTTGAGCATGTGTAGTATTACTTTGTGTAATTTCACAAAAAATTTTTGAGATACACTTTTGAAACTCTTAGTCTTCATCAAGGAAAAGTTCCCAGTAACTCTGTGACAGTTTCACTTAACTTCAAGATCTAATAGCATTTTAGACAGCCAGCCAAAATACGACACCAGCATGGTCCAGCTCCTACTCACAAGATATGGAAGGGCAGAAACAAGCAAGCTCTGTGCACATTGACAAAAGAAATAAGTAAAAATAAATAAGAAAAATGTTGCAAGAGCAAGAAGAAAATGAGGCAGTAAAGTCAAAGAACTAATGGCAAAGAAAATCTGTGCACTCCCTTGATGGGGTGCCAACAGCAGCTGGGAAGAACTGAAGACGGTAAGATGCACAAGACTGCATGGGTTGGACACCAAGCACACAGGAAGGTAGGTTGGGCAGTTAAAACTGGGATTACTTAGAGAACTAAAAAGTATTTGGTCTCAAAGACATATGCCCCAACACTGTGGGAAATCATCAGTCAAAAAGCCCTTTTTCGTGAAAATGGCCCTGAACAGTGAGAACATGTTTTAAAATATAATTAATATTCTTTTTTCTCTTTGTAATTGAATAAAACAGCTTGGAAAGCAGAGTAGCACACAAATGTGCCTTAGTTCTGAGGCAAAAAAGAAAGACATCAAGAAAAATATACTCTCTAGGAATATCTTGGGTAGAATTATAAATGAACTCTTATTATAAAGATTAGAAAGACATTTTAGCTATATCTGTAACACTACACTCTACTTACCCATAGTTTTCAGCTGAACCATTGACTACATGATCTGCCCATGAACTTGCACCATTGTACCACCTTTACAATGCAGTTAAAATAAAAAAGTGTTATAAAGAAACATGTATTATTAATAACACTCTAATTCATATGACATGAACACTTCTCAGTAAAATGGGGAGCTTTCCACATGTTTCCAAATTATTTTGCAAATTTCCTACTTTCTCTTAGGCATGAAGAAAACTATATCTTTTTAAATTAAAACCCCAGCAAATTCTGTTTAATTTTTCCTGATATAATTCTTAATGCATTTCACCTGTATTCTTTTCAGCAGTTTAGCTATGAAACTCAGTTCCGTAAAGACTAACTGATCCCTTATTTCTTCTTAGACTAAAGTCTTAATGTTTTCAATGGTCATTGAGTTTGTGGAATAATTAAAAGATAATTGTGAAGTCATATTAACAAAAATAAAATTCTAGGCAGCAATAGTTTAAAATACCCCTTTTAGCGTCAAATATCTAACTTTTTAAAATTTATTTTTCTATTTCATAGGGTGAGTATCTATTTGAGAAGCAGAAGGAAACTCACTTCCCTCAGATCAAGGACTGAAAAGTCATTACATTTTATACCTGTACGATTCTTCCAGATACTGAACACAGGCTACCTAAACATTTGCAGCATAATTTCAGCAAATCAGTTGAAGACAACATAAAACACATGTAGAAATATTTTTTCTTAAGTAGAACTATGGAGAAAAGAAGTAACAGGACAAAAAAAAGCTGCTTTCATTTCATTAACCACGGGATAAACGGTTTATGTGCTGTTCCCCCAGTACATTAAGAGTACATGCAAATTATCCAAGATGTGGTTAAGGAATTTCAACTGGATCTCTGGAGTTCCAGATTTTCAGGATCCTACATGGGTAAAGCCTTGGAACTGCAATGGTCCCACTGCTCAATTATTTCCACACGACAGTGAGAGAGCAGCAAGGCAGGGATTTTCAGAGAAGATCAAGGGACCACCATATAATCAACTTGGCTATCAGCCTTGCTTTGTACTGAAATCCTAACGAAAGGCTGCAGGATGAACCTTTTATGGCTTGAATACATGATCTCAGGGTTTTCCTGAATCTGTTCCCAGGAATCACAGAAAGACACGTGAAGTATTTTTTGCATGACTCATTTTTTTTTCCAAACTTCTCAGATTTCAGAATTGGAGGTTTTGCAATACGTTTACAAACGAAATGACCCCACTGACCCTCCTGATCATTATGCTGAGGGAAGAGAGTATGAAGTGAGAACATCACTCAGCTGCTCTTGTTTCTTCTCTCTCAAATTGGATGGTATGGGGAATGACATTTTTTTACATGGTTTGTAGCCAGATCAATAACTAGATTAAAGTTATTTTAGTTTAATCTAATTTAGTTTAAAATTAGATTCAGATTTAGTTCAATCTAAATTAGAATGCAACTGGAGAATGACAGGTATTTCTTTACATCGTCCATATTCTTAAAACTGAAGCCAGCCTTGTTTTAGGTAAGATTCTTCTGTAAAAGTACTATATTATACACTCCACAGATACATAAACATCCCTTTAAAATTGCAGTGCACTTTATTTTTTTTTTGTTAAATATGACTGTATTTTTTCTTAGCTATGAATTAAAAACCATTTTTCTTGCTATTGGTTAGAAAACAATCCCCACTTTACCTGCTCCTGTGCTGTGGACAAAAAATCCGATACTGACTTAAAAACAGAGAAATATAAAAGAACTAATTGTGCAAAGGGAGAGGAACATCAACCTGCTTTTTTTTTTTTTTTTTGTATTTCCTTCCTTTTGGATTTTGCCTAACTCTTTAAAGGTGAAATGCTGTTGTCACAGAACTATTTCCAGAGACACTCCAAACGTTTGCAGATGATGTGTCAGATTTTAGCTGTATTATGTTCACTGTGATACACTATGTGCATAACAGAATTTAGGAAGAATAACAGAACTTTCAGTCCCAGCACAGCAAGCACCCAAAATCCATTTGAAAGCATTTAGTTAGTCATTTTTAAGTCAACATGGGCAGCAATATGTCAAAAGCTGAGGAGCTTCTTAAGTGACTCCAGGGTATTAAAGAATGAAATTGAGGATTTTAAATTGTCCTATAATCACTCCTGGTGACTGAAAGGTTCGCCATTAGAAATATGCTGCAGTTAAGTGAGGAAAAAAACCTTCATTTGTACCTTGCTCCTCTGTACTATTCGGTTTTCCTCCCATATCTAATGATTAAATATATTTTCAAGTTANCTTACCCATAGTTTTCAGCTGAACCATTGACTACATGATCTGCCCATGAACTTGCACCATTGTACCACCTTTACAATGCAGTTAAAATAAAAAAGTGTTATAAAGAAACATGTATTATTAATAACACTCTAATTCATATGACATGAACACTTCTCAGTAAAATGGGGAGCTTTCCACATGTTTCCAAATTATTTTGCAAATTTCCTACTTTCTCTTAGGCATGAAGAAAACCATATCTTTTTAAATTAAAACCCCAGCAAATTCTGTTTAATTTTTCCTGATATAATTCTTAATGCATTTCACCTGTATTCTTTTCAGCAGTTTAGCTATGAAACTCAGTTCCGTAAAGACTAACTGATCCCTTATTTCTTCTTAGACTAAAGTCTTAATGTTTTCAATGGTCATTGAGTTTGTGGAATAATTAAAAGATAATTGTGAAGTCATATTAACAAAAATAAAATTCTAGGCAGCAATAGTTTAAAATACCCCTTTTAGCGTCAAATATCTAACTTTTTAAAATTTATTTTTCTATTTCATAGGGTGAGTATCTATTTGAGAAGCAGAAGGAAACTCACTTCCCTCAGATCAAGGACTGAAAAGTCATTACATTTTATACCTGTACGATTCTTCCAGATACTGAACACAGGCTACCTAAACATTTGCAGCATAATTTCAGCAAATCAGTTGAAGACAACATAAAACACATGTAGAAATATTTTTT